>JBBPBX010069556.1:0-18829 GCA_038048925.1 Garcialebias charrua
CCTGCAGGTTGGAGCTTCATCCTGTGACGTCACTAAGATAATAATAATAATAATAATAATAATAATAATAATAATGAATTCAATTTATAACGCACTTTTCATTAATGAAAATCTCAAAGTGCTACAGATTTAAATGTCAATAAAACAAGTAATAAAACAAGTAAAATCAATAACAGTATCAACTAAGATCAAAGATAGAATCATGAGGAGGCAGAGTATGCTTGGTTAAAAAGAAAGGTCTTCAAGCCGCTCTTAAAGTCAACCAGTGACTGTGGAGCTCTTAGGCAGTCAGGAAGAGAGTTCCACAGGCGGGGGCAGCCACACTGAAAGCCCGGTCTCCCATGGTCCTTAATTTGGTTCTCGGAATGTGAAGTAGATGACTGTTCTGTGACCGTAGAGACCGGGTGGATGAGTATGGTGCAAGAATGTCCTTTAGATAATCTGGTGAAGTTCCGTGTAAGCATTGATGTGTAATGAGAGCAGTTTTGTACTGAATTCTGTAGGTGACAGGAAGCCAATGAAGGTTATGGAGAATGGGTGTAATATGTTCAAATTTACGAACTCTCAACAAAATCCTTGCTGCACTGTTTTGAATATATTGAAGCTTCTGAAGGTATTTACCAGGGATTCCAATAAACAGGGAGTTGCAGTAGTCGAGCCTGGAGGAGACAAAAGCATGGACGAGTTTCTCAGCATCGGAAAAAGTTAGGGATGGGCGAAGTCTGGAGATGTTTCGAAGATGGAAGAAGCAAGTTTTAAACAGAAGCTTAATGTGATTTTCAAATGTAAGATGAGAGTCCATTTTTATTCCAAGATTTGTAACAGAGGTGGAGAGGGGGATGTCTTGTCCAGAAAAGGAAATTGTTGTTATAGTAGATGTTTGTACCTGGTGAGGGGTGCCAATCAGTATGGCCTCAGTCTTGGAGCAGTTTAATTGAAGAAAGTTCTGATTCATCCATGCCCTTATTTCCTCCAGGCAGGTAGAGAGGGCAGTGAGTGAAGATGGAGATGACAATGGGGAAGATGAGGATGCTCCAGTCCTGATGTAAAGCTGTGTATCGTCGGCATAACAGTGAAAAGAAATGTTGAACTGATTAATAATTTGACCTAAAGGCAGCATGTAAAGGGAAAACAGCAGGGGCCCCAGAACTGACCCCTGAGGGACACCACAGGAGACACAGACTGTCTGGGACGTGGCGTTGCCAAGACTAACACATTCCAGCCTATTGGAGAGGAAAGATTTGAACCAGTCCAGGACAGTGTCACAGAGACCGACCTCCACATGAAGACGGTGGAGGAGGATACTATGGTCCACAGTGTCGAAGGCTGCAGTGAGGTCAAGGAGGACAAGGATGGAGGGAGAACCAGTGTCAGCAGCCATGAGGACATCATTGGTAACTCTCAGCAATGCAGTCTCAGTACTGTGAGCTGCCCTGAATCCAGACTGGAACTTCTCATACAGGGAGTGTTGTTGTAGGTGGTCCTGCAGCTGAGCAGCAACAGCTTTTTCCAGCACTTTAGACAGAAAAGGGAGGTGTGAAATTGGGCGGTAATTAGAAAAAATGTCGGGATCCAAATTAGATTTTTTCAGAAGAGGCCTAATGATGGCAGTTTTTAGAGGCAGTGGAACATGACCAGATTGTAGAGACTGATTTATTATTTGAGTGATTAATGGGCTTATTGCAGAGTGATTGGATTTTATGAGAGACGAGGGGAAAGGATCCAGGGCGCAGGATGAAGGCTTCATTTTCTTGATGATGGCTTCCACCTCACTCTGAACAACTTCGTCAAAGCTGCCTAGGGTCCCAGAATACAGATGGGTAGATGGCACACTGAGAACAGGGAGGTTGTGGAGCTGAGATCTGATAGTGTCAACTTTGTTTTTAAAAGATGAGAGAAACAGGTCGCATTTTTGAACAGATTCCTCCCGAGTTTGTTTAATGGGATTAAGCAGATGAGTTATTGTGGAGAAGAGCTGTTTAGAGTTTCCAGGGCAGGTGTTGATGATGTTGGAATAATATTTGGAGCGTGCTTCTTTAAGAGAATAGGCGTACGCTTTCTGATGTTCTTTATATGCCTGCTTATGTACAGAGAGACCAGACGATTTTACACGTCTCTCAATAGCACGGCCAGTTGCCTTCATCCTGCGCAGCTCATCAGTGTACCAGGGGGCTGAACAAGAGAAAGACACCAGCCTTGTCTTCAAGGGAGCATGTAGGTCCAGAAGCTCTTGGAGAGATCGGTTGTAGTAATCCACAGAGTCATCTGCAGATGAATGATTGACAGCGGTCAGGGCGTGAAGATCAGTAGACAGAACATCAGGGGAAATGTTTTTAAGTCACGGAACTGGATGGGTCGTTTTGGGTTTGAAGCAGGCGAAGATGAAGGCACTTCCAGGGAGATGACCCTGTGGTCTGAGACACCCAGGTCATATACAGATAAGTTATTGATGAGTACAGTGTCTGTAATCACCAAATCCAGAGTAAGAGGGCGGAGTCAGCTTGTAGAATTTTTTTTGACAAAAACTCTAAATAATCAGATATTTTCTGTTAAATTAAGGTAAATTTTAACCGTTAATGTAAATATACCTAAGACATATTTTTAGAATCCATTTTTTTGCACCGTGATAGAAGAAGTTAGAGAAACCAAACACGCTTCCTGATGTGTTACAGATGTGAACTAAAAGCTGACACCACTGAATTATGTTGTAAACTTTATATTTCTATTTCTCTAACAGAAAGATCAAAAGCAATTCCTATCACAAAATGACAAAAATTGAATAACAAGCTGACTGAAGACTTTAAGGTCACAACTTTATAATAAATGTTGTTCAGTCTGTTCCACTGAGGAAGATGAAGTTTCCTCCACTGTGGATGAACACATGAAGATGAATGTGTGTTTTCTTCCAAAGAGCTCCAGGTTGAACATTGTAGAGCTGAATCAACAACTTAATGATGACATGTTTCCATGAAGTCTTCTAGAAGCAGCATGAGTTCAACAAGTGTCAGGAAGGACAGAAACTACTTACTGGAGGACATCTGCTGATGGACAACCAGGAGGACCAGGACATCTGCTGATGGACAACCAGGAGGACCAGGACATCTGCTGATGGACAACCAGGAGGACCAGGACATCTGCTGATGGACAACCAGGAGGACCAGGACATCTGCTGATGGACAACCAGGAGGACCAGGACATCTGCTGATGGACAACCAGGAGGACCAGGACATCTGCTGATGGACAACCAGGAGGACCAGGACATCTGCTGATGGACAACCAGGAGGACCAGGACATCTGCTGATGGACAACCAGGAGGACCAGGACATCTGCTGATGGACAACCAGGAGGACCAGGACATCTTCAGGACCAGGACATCTGCTGATGGACGACCAGGAGGACCAGGACATAATAATAATAATAATAATAAATTCAATTTATACCGCACTTTTCATTAATAAAAATCTCAAAGTGCTACAACAATAAAAACAAGTGATAAAATCAAATAAAATCAATAATGGTATTAACTAAGATTAAAAACAGAATCATGTGGAGGCAGAATAGGCCTGCTTAAAAAAATAAAAAAATAAAACAAGTGATAAAATCAAGTAAAATCAATAATACTATCAACCAAGATCAAAGATAAAATCATGCGGGGGCAGAATAGGCTTGCTTAAAAAGAAAAGTCTTTAAACCGCTTTTAAAGTCAACCAGTGACTGTGGAGCTCTCAGGCAGTCAGGGAGGGAGTTCCATAGGCGGGGGGCAGCCACACAGAATGCCCTGTCTCCCATGGTCCTTAATTTGGTTCGTGGAATGTGAAGTAGATTACTGTTCTGTGATCGTAGAGACCGGGTGGATGAATATGGTGCAAGAATGTCCTTTAGATAGTCAGGTGAAGTTCCATGTAAGCATTGATGTGTAATGAGAGCAGTTTTGTATTGAATTCTGTAGGTGACAGGAAGCCAATGGAGGTTATGAAGAATGGGTGTAATATGTTCAAATTTACGAGCTCTCAATAAAATCCTTGCTGCACTGTTTTGAATATATTGAAGTTTCTGAAGGTTTTTGCCAGGGATTCCAATAAACAGGGAGTTGCAGTAGTCGAGCCTGGAGGAGACAAAGGCATGGACGAGTTTCTCAGCATCGGAAAAAGTCAGAGATGGGCGAAGTCTGGAGATGTTTCGAAGATGGAAGAAGCAAGTTTTAAACAGATGCTTAATGTGATTTTCAAATGTAAGATGAGAGTCCATTTTTATTCCAAGATTTGTAACAGAGGTGGAGAGGGGGATGTCTTGACCAGAGAAAGAGATTGTTGTTAAAGTTGATGTTTGTATCTGGTGAGGGGTGCCAATCAATATGGCCTCAGTCTAGGACATCTGCTGATGGACAACCAGGAGGACCAGGACATCTTCAGGACCAGGACCGAAGCTGGATGACAGCAACACAGACTCTCAGTTTCTGGCAGCAGCAGAAAACAACAGTTTTATTTGTTTGATTGTGTCTTAGTGGACTGAAAGCAGGAGCTGGATGAAGCTCTGGTCATGATGCTGGTGAAGGACTCTCAGCCTTTTACTGTTGTGGACGATCCAGGCTTCAAAGAGTTTGTGGGGAAGCTTGACCCCACATACACTCTGCCTTCCAGACAGGCTCTGAAGAAGATGGTGGAGGAGAAATATGAGGAGGAGAAGACCAAAGCCAAGGCTCAACTGCTGAGCGTGGAGGGAGTGAGCCTGACCTCTGACCTCCATGAACATGGATGCTTATCTGGCAGTAACTTGTCATTGTGTCCTGGATAATATGAAGATGGACACTTTACTTTTAGGAGTGCTGCCTTTCCCCCAAGACCACAGTGCTGAAAACATCACAGCTGCTCAGAGGTCTCTGATGGTGGAGTGGGGACTTGAGTTGAAGGTTCAATGCCTGGTGACTGATGCTGCTGCAAACATGGTCTCCACTGCAAAAAACTAGCCATGCGACATGTTTGCATTGCACATGCATTAAATTTGGTGGTTAAAAAAAAATCCCTGGATCAAATGCCTGGCCTAGAAGATCTGCGCACAAAGGCACGGAAAGTGGTGACTTATTTTAGGTCAAGCACTAATGGAAAAGAAAAACTGAAACATGTGCAACAGCAAATGAACATTGAGGTGATGAAGCTCATTCAGGAGGTGGACACGCGCTGGAACAGCACCTTTTTGATGTTGCAGTGATTGTACAACGAGAGGCAGACAGTCGGGGCAGCTCTGGCATCACTTAAGACAGATGTTCATCCTCTCTCTTCTGAGGAATATGAAACAATCTCAGCATCTCCAAGTGCTCTCCACATTCTATGCAGCAACTGTGGAACTGTCCCAGGAGAAGAGAGTGTCAGGTTCAATGGTGATTCCACTTGTAAAGATGTTATTTCAAGCAGCCCGGGAAGTAATACTGAGGACCACAAATGTAACAGCAACACTTCTTAGACGGAATGTCATTGCAACCCTCAGAAATAAGTTTGACAACCTCGAGAGCTCAAAGGTCCTGTCACTCGCCACACTGCTGGATCCAAGATTTAAAGCGATCAGATTTTACAGTCCAGAAAAGACCCAAAATGCTGCACGGAAACTTACAGCTGAATGTGCAGCAGTGGTGAGGCACACACGAGATGATCATTCACCTCAACCAGCAACAAACACACAACATCCATCCTCCACAGACAGCTGTAAGTTGGTAACTATTGAAGGATTCAGTTTTGGGTGTTCAAATGAGCCAGGCGTCTCTTGAAGAAAATATGATTTATTGAAAAAGATACAGGTTAACAGAATAAGCAGACATTATTTCAGATCAGTGTGCACACGATCGGAGATTCATTGAAAACAGACCTGTCGCTTGAAGTCGTCTCAAGGAATGCCAGCTCACCCTTCTTGGTGTGAGATATCATAAAATGTTTTGAGCTTCTTCTGTTGTCTCATTGGTCAGCCTCCTGATAGTTGCCTAAGCAACAGAGATTTATGGCAGGCCCAAGGTCTCTGGGCCTCTCTGCTAGTGACCTGCATTAGATTTGTGTGTGTGTGCTTCTTTGTTTAAGTTTCAAAAGAGTAGTTCAAATTCAACCGAGTTTTACATCCTGTGAAACTAAGTGTGTTGGACATTCTGTGGCATAAACTAAGTGTATTTCTGATGTGTGTGAAATGTACCTGTTCTTTAGATCTGCCAATTTATGTGCCTGCTTGCCCTTCCCCCTCTGGAATGTGTTGGCCTCAAAGAGCTGATCGAAGCTGCAAGTCTGTCTTCCTGCACTCCGGTAAGATTATTATGTGCACACGTGTACTAAGCATCTAAACATGATTGTATAAAACCTTTGTGATTACATGAAACACAGTTGTGAATGAGAACACTTGTAATATAGGTTTAATCATAATAACGTATATAATGGTGATTTATCCTTCACTATGAACACACGCAGAAACTTGTGCGTGTTCACAGTGGCGGTTCTAGACCAGTTGTACTGGTGGGGCCTAGCTGGGGCCAGAGGTTTTGTCAGAGGGGCACGTTCATCTCAGAGAAAAAGACAGATTCAAAATCTTACTTGACTCTTATTTTTTAAAGCAGTGATTAACCATTGTAACCAAAGAAAATGGTTTAAAAAATCAAATGAGAAAAATATAAAACATTTTACAGACAGTATTTGTATTGACTGAAGAAAATATATTAATAAGCAAATAAAATGATAATGAAAATAACTGTTAGGTGAAGTCTTGGTTCAGTTTCTCAGTCCAAAATTATATAACAACATTGGCTGCCCTACTATCACAGCAACTGTATTCTGCGATTTTGATGATTTCTGGCAAACCGATCAACAAATGAGTCAAGATTCAGATTTTGTGTTAGCAGGATTTAATTGTAACTAAGAAACTTATCCAACATTAATAAAACTTACCTCAAGTTGCCTTTTGGACATGCATGAATATATTTGTAATATACACAGTACTTGTCTGTCTATCTATATTTTGTTTTTTGTTTTCCTGTCTGCTTTGCTTGTTTGTTTCTATTGTACAGCACTTTGGTTGACCTTGTGTCTGTTTAAGTGCTCTATAAATAAAGTGGTATTGTATGTATGAGAAAAGATTAATCTTCTCTTGGTGGTGCAAATTCTGCTAACACAAAACATGTAACTACTTAAAACTTTTAAATAGTTACTTTCTCCCAGTCTCTTTTTCATCACATGCTTCCAAAAGTCAACAATTATGTTTGTATTCTGCATCTGTCTGTTAGCAAAATATCTTATGAACAACTGAATAGATTTTGATTAAACTTTCAAGAAATAATCACTGAATGGCTCTCTACGACTGGTTGACTTTTAAAGTACATCCAATTCAAGATGGCTGCCACAGATAACTGAACTTAAACAACACAATATTGACTACAACTCAGTCAATTTGACAAAAAATTGAGATAAAATTTGGTGTGGTAGTAGCTGAGACTCATTCCCAAAGCATATTCAAAGGACTATTAGAATGCATAAGATCTTTCTTTAAAATTATAACGTTATTTGGAATCAATGGTGTCGGTCTCTTAGCAAAATATCTCATGACCCGCTGGACAGATTTTGAAAAAAAAATATTTCAAGAAATAATAAACGAATGTTTCTTTACTGCTGATTAACTTTTGGATACAAGATGGCTGCAGCAGGCAACTGAAATAAGCCAACTAATAAATGGTTATAATTCAGTTAATTTTGCATCACCTACCCACCCAAAACTTATGATGTTTGTTTCATTATGTTCCCAACAATCTGTTAAAATATTTTTGGTTGGATGGTTTTCATTGTGTCCCTGCAGATTGACCCAGTATGCAAGCATCAGAGGAGTAAAGGAGGCCATCTTTGTGAAAAGAAACCGTCCATCATTAAACAGAGGTGGAGGCCTCCGGGTTCAACTGTCCCCCTCTTACAATGCTGTTATTGCTAGTATCACTCAGCCCTCTGTGAATAGCAAACAACCATCAGGGTGCTAACGATCCATCGTCAGGCTGATGGTCCTCCTTGATCATGTGAGCAGCTGGTTTCGGCTGTCATCAGCCAACTGGTTGATCCACTGTGAGAGGGTGCTATTTATAAGACTGAGCTGAATACAGCTTCTCAGACTGAGGAAGTCTTTCGGACGAAAGACGAAACGTTTCTACAGTTTTTTTTGCTTTGTTTTGTTTTGTTTTCTTGAATGTCCAGAGGACCAGACTTAGCTTTTTTTAGATTTTTCTACCTGGATTATTGAGCATGCATCAAGGTATTCCAAATCAAATGTTCCAAATTTTTTAACGGCATAGTAATCTAAGTGTAGTTAAACTTTTGACTTTGAAAAAATAAAATTGCCTTAACAATTAAATAAAAAAAATAAAAAAATAAATGTCCATTCCTGTCATCTGTGTATGTTCCCATACACAGACGAAATTCGGCTCTGCATTTAACCCAACCACCACCAGGTGGTGCAGTGAGCAGCCATGGAGGGCGCCCGGGGAGCTGGGGAAATAGTGTGCACTCATAATTCTCATTCTTCTGGAATTTAGCAAATAGAAAAACGTTGGTAATCCTAATTGGCCTAAAACAGGTAAGGCTTATTCTGATTTCACGTCAGACAGTGTGAAAAAAGTGCATGTATCTTTTTAAATAGTGTACGTAAACTTCTGGTTTCAACTGTAAGTGTGTCATATTCAATAGTGAGGTTTTGTATCAAACAAGAATCAGTAGAAAATTATTAATGGGGAATGTTCATCTTTATGTTTTAAATCACTAATGGCTTGCTTTATGTCTTTTCCCTCCATCAGGTTGGGACACACATGGTGGAGGATCTTGAAGATGCAGCAACAGAGTATCTGTACATACTCAAGCTTGGGGACAGGCAATGTTGTTCCCAAGCTTTTGTTATCATAAATGGAACTGTTATGGAACATCCATTTCTTGTGGGTGCTACTGTTGATGGCTGTTTTAAAGTTTTTTGTGTTTTTGATGTAAACTAAACAAAGTCATGTGCCCAGTTTGGGATTTTCTTCAAATTATTATCTATGGAATCCCTGGACATGAATCAAATCTAATAAAATTAATGAGGGCCCAGTTAGCTGCAATGAAAGGGTGAATGTTCCTCATAAAGAATCATTAAATGTTCTGACCTACAGTTTTTCCAGTTATCATTTTACTAAAGTACTGATATAGTCAATTGTTAAATGGCGTAATTTTTTTTACGTGTTTGCTGTAAAACCGTTTACATTAAATTATTTCTTGTGTATAAATGTGTGTTTTTGGAGCTGTAATCAAAGAATGAACTGAAGTAAGGGAGCTGTTTTAATGAATTGTATACTTTCTTGACTTGTCTGCCTTGAAACTTTCATATATGAATTCTGTTGCCATATGTATATCATTTGGAAATAAAAGTACTTTTGAGGTAACATGATTGTTTTTAATCCAGTTTTTATGGTGGATTTTAAAGTTAAAAAAATAATCATTTTTTAAGAAAAATATGGTGGTAAAATAAACCTTGTGTTGGGTTTCAACTCAATTTTGGGTAACTTTTAACTTTAAACAATGGTCAGTTTAACCAAATCATTGGGTAGTTGCCCTAATCCAGCTTGCTGGGTCAAACCATCAACCCAACCCTGTTCAGTTAAACAACCCAGTGTTGGCTCGGTCCAAATTTGACCCAGCACTGGGTTACATTTGGGTTGTTAACCCAGCAGTTTAGCAAATTACATAATTTAAAGCCATTGTCTTGCCAATGTTTAATGTTCTGCCTTACTTTACCTTTAACAGCTGCTACTTTTTGTATCCTTATGTAGGGGTACACCTCAGGCCTCTGAAACTGTCAGTGAGACACCTTTTCTTGGAAAACCCTCAAGGGAAGAATGTACACGGTTTATCCAATTAATTTGAATCCAGGACACAACTTATCTCACCAAGAGACTCTTTAATTTTAATCTTGATTCAAATAATCAAAGAATAATCTTCTTTCATTTTATTATAATTATTATTATTAAATATTTTGATAATCAAAAGACTTTTATCAAAGTTATTATGAGGACACTTCAAAAATTAAAGTAACTGTATAGTTAAGAAAAAGAAACAATTTAATTTGTGTATCTTTTTCTTTATTTTATGATGTTTATTTCATATCATTTTAATGTTGAAGTAATCACTTATTTGAGTCGACTGTGGAACAGTATAATGATTTCTTTCAACTTCATCATGCAAGCTAATGTTTTACTCAAAAGTAATTTTTGATTCTACATTTCAGATTGTGAATGGATAAAGAAAGACTCTGTTTAGGCCAAGGTCATGTCAAGTTGATCGTTAGTATTTGTTTAAAAAAGTGTTAAGACAAGTTAATCAGTACATCAAGAAGCTGGCGCCTGAAG
Source organism: Garcialebias charrua (assembly GCA_038048925.1). Lineage (NCBI taxonomy): Eukaryota > Metazoa > Chordata > Actinopteri > Cyprinodontiformes > Rivulidae > Garcialebias > Garcialebias charrua. The sequence goes on from JBBPBX010069556.1 coordinate 10,382, forward strand.
TCTAACACTTGAGCTTCTCCTTCTGACCTAAACTAACCTGTCTCTCCTCCCCCTTGACCTCATCTAATTCCCTGCCTAGTCCCTGGGAGAGGCAAGTCACAGCCCTCTTTTATAAAATCTGACTTCCTGTTTCTTCCTCAAGTTTGCTAGAGAGGGAGATGTGAAACTTTCTCCTAAGCTGTATGGACGTTCGGCCATGCGCCAAAGGTCTCGTCCATCAGCAAGGATTTACGGCCCGTCACCGTACATCCACCTTGAGCTTAAAAGCTCCAAAGATTTGAATGAAAATTATTTCTAAAGGAATGTTTTATTCTGAAACTCAACCGGAACTACTTGCCACTACTCGGTCCGATTTGACGCAGACACTGGGACGAGAAAACCTTATCTCTTGCCAGTAACAAATAAGCTAAAAGCCTTCAGAAATTAAGTAATTTACCATCTCATTACTTGATTCTGTTGTTCCAAAAAATTACGAACGCGTGATTTCCATCTGTGCTGAAGTCAATTTATAGGAAATTGTAAATCAATAAATCTGTGTAAATGATATGATGTTATTTTGATGATTAAATAAATGGCCGCATTTCCTGATGGGTCAGTTTTAAACGTCTCATAGCACTCTGCCTCCACATGATTTTATCTTTGATCTTGGTTGATATTATTATTGATTTTACTTGATTTTATCACTTGTTTTATTTATTTATTTTTTAAGTAGGCCTATTCTGCCTCCACATGATTCTGTCTTTAATCTTAGTTGATATTATTATTGATTTTACTTGATTTTATCACTTGTTTTATTTGTTGTAGCACTTTGAGATTTTTATTAATGAAAAGTGCAGTATAAATTGAATTCATTATTATTATTATTACTCTTTCATCACTTAATGGTCACACAAGTTTATTGTTTAATCCAAAAAAAAAGAGAATCCGTGAATTAACGTAACAGGCAACTCTGTTCTCACATTTTTTAAATTGTTTATGTTTATGTTTATTAAATTTGTTCATTTTTTTACAAAAGAAACAATACAAGACAATCTCATAATGATAGTGTACAAAATGTAAAAAAATGAAAGGTAGCAGAAAGAAGAATAAATCTTATTATATCTGCCCCTTATCTCCAACAATCAGATTAAACAACAGTAGTCAAACCATGTAAACAATAATAATCTTCAACCAACTTTTTCCAACAATCAGGTTAAACAATAATATTCTTCAACCAACAGTACAAAATGACTAACTCTTTCTAATTTTCTAACTAATACAATACACATTACGTTATTTCACATATATTTTTTTAACACATTTGTTTTGATCATTTTTTTAAATGTAAACATTGACTTGGCATTTTTAACTACATTCTCCAAGCCATTCCATAATCTAATTCCCTGGATTGAGGTAGAACGTCCCTTCAAACTGGTTCTGAATTGTGGTTTTACAAACAACTCTGTTCCCTTAAGATTATAACAACTTTGTCTTTTAACAAAGTGCATTTGGATATTTAAAGGTAATGCATTATTTTGAGCTCTATACATAACTGATAAAATATTATAGTCTACCAAATCATGGAACTTCAATAATTTTAGTTGATAAAATAATGTACTTGATGGATGACGGTAATGCTTTCTAGTGATAATTCTTACAGCTCTTTTCTGTAATACAAAAATAGGCTTTGTGATTGTTTTACACGCTTTCCCCCAAACATCAATACAATAGATTAAGTGTGGAACAATGATTGTGTTATACAACAAATACAGAGCTTTATCATTCAATAGGTCTCTGACTTTGTACAGTACTGCTATCGATTTAGCTATTTTTATTCTTACAGAATTTATGTGTTGTTTCCATGTCAGTTTGTCATCAATGATAACACCCAAAAACTTCACCTCATTCACTCTACAAATCTCAACATCCTCAATTTTGAGTGGAACATCAACAGTTTTCTTTTTATTACCGAATATCATGTAATTAGTTTTTTCTAGATTTAATGATAATTTATTTATTTTAAACCAAGTTTGTATCTTGACAAATTCTGTCTTTATCAATTCTAACATTTGTTCTATATCTTCACCTGAACAGAAAAAAGTGGTATCATCAGCGAAAAGTACACATTTAAGGAGTCCTGACACATTTACCAAGTCATTCACATATAAAATAAAAAGCTTTGGTCCAAGTAAAGAGCCTTGGGGAACTCCACATGTGATATTTATTTATTTATTTGTTCATTTCAAATTTAAAACACAAAAAAATATATTTACAAAATCATTTTAAGAAAAAGAAAAAAAATTAAAATGAAAGGAAGCAGAAGAAAAAAAATCTTATATCTGCCCCTTTTTAAACAAAATCAATTCAAACAATCAATTTTAAACAATCTAAAAAAGCTAAGTCTGGTCCTCTGGACATTCAAAAAATAAAACGAAACAAAGCAAAAAAAATGTAGAAACGTTTCATCTTTCGTCCGAAAGACTTCCTCAGTCTGAGTTGCTGCATTCAGCTCAGATGTGGACGTGATGGTCCTCCTTGATCATGTGAGCAGCTGGTTTCGGCTGTCATCAGCCAACTGGTTGATCCACTGTGAGAGGGTGCTATTTATAAGACTGAGCTGAATACAGCAACTCAGACTGAGGAAGTCTTTCGGATGAAAGACGAAACGTTTCTACATTTTTTTTTTGCTTTGTTTTATTTTTTGAATGTCCAGAGGACCAGACTTAGCTTTTTTAGATTTTTCTACCTGGATTATTGAGCATGCATCAGAGAATTTTAAACAATAATTATCCATGAACCAATTATATAACTTATTACAATTCACAAATATATGGTACTTATAATTTTCACCGTTTATATATATTTTTTCAAAAGTTCACTCTTATGGCCCTTTTCCACCGGGCGGCTCGGGTCGGTTATGACGTCATATGTGCGTTGCAGAGACCCCCTTTCATCCTTCCCCACCGGAAATTCCGTGCTGCGCCGCGCCAGATTTCTTGAGATTTTCGGGCTGGTTTCAGAGGTGTACCGAGGCGAGCCCACCCGCTCCGGAAGGAGGAAGGAGGAGACGAGAGCTGTTTTTCACGGAAGCGAGGGAGCGACCACGGCAGGACTACAGGTGAGGGTTGAAACATAAACCAGTAAATCCAGAGCTTTGCCTTTTGACTCAACTTTCTTCACTACAACCGACCGAAGCAACACCCTCATTACTGAGGACTGAAGCTCCTTTAGGTTTCTTACATTCCTGATTAATGGCACCAGCAGCACTACTAATCGTAACCCATGATCTCAACACAATTAAAAATACAAAAACGGGTAAACAACCTGTCTAAATCAAAAAGGCGTTCAATACAAGATCAACTGGACTTTATTTGTAACAGAAGACGTTACGCTGTCTAAATAAAGGTTGTCTGAATAAAGGTTGAATGAATTAATGAAACTTGTCCTTTACAACAGTGGTTTCCCAACCCAGGTCCTTGCGGAACACCATCCTGCATGTTTTGTTTCCCTGCTTTGACGCACCTGACTTGAACGAGTGAGTGATTGACAGAGTTGGAGCAGGAAACAACTGAAACGTGCAGGATGGCGTTCCACAAGGACCAGGGTTGGGGTCCACGGCTTTCAAGGTCCAACGAGTTGCATGTGGTGACATCTAGTGGCTGAAATTAGAACTTACTGAACGAGCCAAGAAAAGGGCAAAGGTCGACTTCAGGGCCTTCGTGGCAGAACGTCCCGTTTCATCCACATTTACAAGCCGGTTGTTTTGTAATAACAAATAGTGATAGAAAACACACAGATAAATAAAAACTGTTTTCTGTGTGTAGATCATGAATGAAGCTCACTGGAGTTACAAAACATACAGCAGGTGATGAATACAGGTAGTCCTTGACTTACAAATTAGATCCGTTCCTACGCGGTGTCGTAAACCGATTTTCGACGTAAGTCGGAATACAAGTACATACTGCACCATATACATGTACAGAACTGTATTACCAAGCACTTAGCCTATCCTAACACAGTACATGTACCCTACATATCAAAAAACACATACGTTTGGGAGCCATAATGAAGGTGAAAAAAGGGTTAATGGCCTACTGGGATGCTGTTGACGCCGTTCTCCTCGGTCCATCAGCTGTACCTGTATTCCATTTACGACGTAAAACCGCGTTCACAGTACAGTACAGTATTCCTCCGCCGCTACGTTTACGACGTAAAACCGTTCCATCTGCCGTATTCCGTTTACGACGTAAAACTGCGTATAATTTAAAAAAAATTTTTTTATGGGAGATGCGTGGTAACAACGAAACGTCGTAACTCGAGACCGTCGTAACCCGAGGACTACCTGTATTTGTATTTGTCATATTGGTTGGACCATTTCCTGTTTTTCTTGCACCGTTCGGGTGGAAAAGGTTTCTGCACTGAACCTGGACCAGCTCGTCTGGTCGTGCCCGAGCTGACGCAGTCATCCGAAGCTGCAGATTTATTCATACTCTAGTAAACAGCTGGAAGTTTGTTTTCTCAGAATCACAGAATTAGAGGCTGAGCATCAGATAATTAATTACCTTCTCCAGTCGCCGAGTGATCCGACGCTGAGAGGAAACGCTAAAAAAATAAAATAATCTGGAGCATCTGAGAACATTTTCTTGCTATTGTCCTGGAACAAGAGAAAGGAGGGGCTCAGATCACAGAAAAACAGTTTAATTTTTTTAATAATTACACATATTTACAACGAAGGAAGCAAAGTATAGCAGAGCTGAGAAAACAAACTTCATGGTTTTATTTAATTTAAATTCCTCCAAACGTTTGAACAGCCTTCAACTCTGAAGTTTGGATTCAAGGACTTTCAGTTCATTCATTTGTTCGTTGGTCCCTTAAGGAAAAATAAAAAACACGCCGCTGATGTTTCTTTTAATCGGAGAAAAGGTCAAATAAAATTAGACGCAGCAGCAGAAAAGATGAAGTTTTAATCTGAATTCTTTCAATTCTTCACCGGTTCTGGTCTCTGGTCCTACGCTGCAGATCATCGAGCTCCTTTAAGTCTGGATCAACTAGTTAAGAATGTTAGTATAAAATTAGAACGGGCTGGTTTAATTGACTATTTCTGGGTCTAAGCCCGGGATCAACCACGATGTCTCCAAACGTACCGGCTCACGCTGAAGGCGTCAGAAAGCTCAATCTGAGATTGTAGAAACGTTCAAAGTGTTTTATTCTGTTATTCATCTGAAGTTTGTCCTGATAAAATTTTAAAAAAAAAAAAAAGCCTCTTTGGTTAAAAAACAAAAATCTGTTGCATTTAGAAGATTAGAGATTTATAAAAAGGAGCAAACAAAGAGATGATTTCAGCTACAGGTGATCTCCGCAGGTGAAGGTAACGTTGCCGTGGCTCCCGTTCTGTGTTTTCGCTTCAAACGAGACAAGACACCGGAACGTGGAAGTTGAAGCCACTGCAGATGAGCACGCTATGCCCCGCCCCTTTTGGGTAAACCAGTGGAACGTTTTTCTTAAAATACAAAAACACAGATCTTTGTTTCGGCTTTTGCTTCGTGCAGGTTTTGTTCCTCTCTGTTGTTCACGAGTTTTAAAAATACGTTCGGTGCTGATAAATGTTTTGAGGCTAGAAGAAAAGCGTCATAGTGCACTGTGATTGACAGTCGAGTAGGCGGGACTTCTGTATCGAGGGTCAGCCCCACGTCCCCAGTGCACAGCCTGGTTCCAAAAACGCAACATGGTGGAACCCGCAGAAACGGACATTCGGGCTTCTTGTTTTATCGGCGGTAGCGTCTCGCTGGGCTGCGCCTGCTGGAAACACAAAGTTTCACCTGGAATCGTTAAACGACGGGTTTCACCAAAATCCTACGCTTTTAACGGTCCTCACTTTTTGTGTAACTTTAATAAAAATCGCAGCAGGCTAGCCTCGATCGAGCTGCGTGTTTTGCTGGTTTCTTACAGGTTCTTTTCAACGGTACACGTCTGAAGAACTTCACTTGGCATTCCTGTCCGGGCCAAATCCTCGTTTTCAAGTGTCGGCCATCTTGGTTTTTATAGTTTAATTTACTGGAGACCCGACAAATTAAAACTCGATCTTCTTCTGCTGCTGCTCAGGTGAGTTTGTGGACAATCGTCAATGATCTGAAAACAAAACGTGATCGGAGACTGATGGAGGATGCTTCTGATTCTTCCAGAACCTGGTTTCTCATCCCGTCCGGACCTCGGTTTGATCAGTTTAACTTCTGACGGGTGGACAAGGTCCAGTCAGTGCAATCAGACATAACTACTGTAATTTGATCTGTGAGGCACTTCTTAAATTAAATCCATCCCTCAGTTTTGTTAGAGAAAGTCCTACAAGACAACAAAAAGAAAACTTTACCAATGAAAATGTGCCACTTGCATCAATAGAAAGGCATCGTTGATTTTAGATCCACTACCTACATTATATTACACAATAACTTAATTTTTTTTATTTTGTTTGTACATTCTTGTTTCGTTCGACTCCTCTACAAGATACAAAAGAAAAAGTGCAGATTCAAACAGTTTTCAGTTCTTGGGCGGAACTCGTCGGGGGACGTGAGACGGGTTGAAATGGTTTCTTGATGACGGCAGGCACAGAATGAGACGTGAAGGTGGACGCTCCGCGGGGAAACGGGAAATAATCCGGAGGAGAAAAACCAAAGAAACTATAAAAGCAGGGGATGTTCTCGCAGTCCAGAGTTTCTGTTTCCCTCCTTCAGGAGAGTCTGGTGGTCAACAGTTCAGGAAGGAAACGCTTCGTCTTTGTTCCTTCTCGACCGGTGCAGTTCGTCGTCCTCGTCTTCTGTTTATTCATGTTGACATTTTTTGGCGAAAACGGCAGCTTGGACGGACAGGAGGTGAGCGAGGACGCTGGCGTCTCGTTCATACGGACTCCTCGGTGGACAGCAGCAGAGGGTTGATGTATTCAAAGCCCTCGAACTCCGACTGGTCTATTCTCTTGATGACGTCCCTGAGGAGGAGAAGACACAAACATCAGAGGAGTTGCTCCATCACCTCACCCACCTTTGTCCTACAAATTTAAACGTCCACCAGGACATACAAACACATGAAGACAACCAACCAAGTCCAGACAATGTTTTTTGTTCTCTGATGGACCTGGACACGTTCTGCTCAGACGTGAGTTTCATTTCAGAAATGAAATGTGGAACCATGAAAAAATTTGGATGAAGGACAACGTCTCGCAAAACAAAAAGAAACCGTCCAGACGACCTGACTGAACATTGTTGGATTTCATCTGGATTACTGAGCATGAACTTTGACCTATAAACTCCGTCTACAATGGACCCTCAACCAAAGACTTCAACCTCCCTCTCTGCCTCGGCCCATTCAGAAATCAGGCCAAGCATCGTTTGAGTAAGAACCTTCAGGTTATAAACCAGCAGTTCCCTGATGTTCCCCGTCACTGAGGGGCTTTGACAGTGAATGTTTTTCTGGACTGGAAATGAACAGAGAATGTGAGTAAACCTAAATGTTGTTGGTGCAAGAAATTCAAGTGGGTGAGAGTTGAACTGTGGGGAACAGTGGGAGGTTGTTTGTTGTTCTTCCTGTCCGAGGCGGTTCAGATTGACGGATCCTGAAGAGAGAAGGGAGACATTTTATCCACGACCAGGAGCAACGGCAGAGCCGTGGGCGTGGGGGCAATGGATCGAGGCCATGACCACCAGAGATACATCTTTGGCCACCCCAATCACATTTCAGAAAACTATGCTTCTAAGCAATATAAAAACTAGAACGCATAGTTTCCTCATATTTTGTGTGTGTGTGTGTGTGTGGCTATCTTGGATTTTGATCTGACAACATCTGACAACCCAATTTTCAAAAGGAACCTTTCTTATGTTTGGATGAAGACACACCCGTTCATGGAAGTCGCATCTGACAACCCAATTTTCAAAAGGAACCTTTCTTATGTTTGGATGAAGACACACCCGTTCATGGAAGTCGCTACCTCACTTCTCAAGGTGTCGCGCTCACAACGTGCACGGACGGAGTGAATTTTGAATTCCCCCTTTTCGTTCTGCAACAAGGTTCAGCAACATCAGGTCTTTTGATATAATCTGCTGTTAGCAAAATATCTCATGACTCACTGGACAAATTTTTAGAAAAACTTCCAACATTCATTGTTGGTTGTACCTCTACACCTGATCTACAATAGATCTACATCTGATCTACAATAGATCTATAGTTGATCTACAACTGATCTACAGTTGATCTACAGTTGAGCTACAGCTGATCTACAGCTGATCCACATCTGATCTACAATAGATCTACAGTTGATCTACAGCCAAGGGCGTAGATTTCATCTCATTATCTGGGGGGGACCATAAACAGGGAAATTTTTTAAGAGCAATTTTGGGGGGGTCGGCAAAGTTACAGTGAAATGTAATGCAAAATGTACAGAGGGAAGTTTATCCAAACTGCATGCATATACAGGTAGTCCCC
>JBBPBX010069558.1:6010-18828 GCA_038048925.1 Garcialebias charrua
AATCTGATTTGCTACAGCCGTATGTCCTAGGTCAGTGGACCAGTTACTTCTCACAGTTCCAGGAACTCGTCTTAAGCGCAGAGGTGACAGGACCTTCTCTGTAGCAGGTCCAAGACTTTGGAACGAGTTACCTCTGCTCGTTGTCAGACAGGCCCCCTCCCTCTCGGTTTTCAAATCCTGTTTAAAAACTCACTACTATTCTGTTGCTTTCAACACCATGATGATCTGTGTTTGAACCTGTTTGCTTCACACAGGTTGGTTGTTATATTTATTATCTGCAACTTTTTGTGTGTCTATTTTCTGTTTCTACTTCATTTTGTATGTTGCCTATGTGTTGCCTGTTTTTTGTTTGTTTGTACACTTTGGTTGGCCTTGTCGCTGTTTTAAGTGCTCTATAAATAAAATGGTATGGTATTGTACCATAATCTTCAACTCTCAATGGAGCAGTTTGCAGCCGAGTGTGAAGCGGCTGAGATGAGAATCAGAACCTCCAAATCTGAGGTCATGGTCCTCAGTGGGAAAAGGGTGGATTGCTGTCTTTGAGTCTAGGGTGAGATTCTGCCTCACTTGAAGGGGTTCAAGCATCTCAGGATTTTGTTCACTAGTGAGGGAGGAATGGAGCGTGAGGTTGACAGAAGGATTGATGCAGCGTCTGCAGTAATATGGACTCTGTCGATTAATTGTGGTAAGAGAGGAGCTGAGCTGTAAAGTGAAGCTCTCTGTTCACAGGTCGGTCTATGCTCTTACCCTCACCTATGACCACAAACTCTGGGTAGTGACCGAAAAAATGAGATTGCAGAAACCGTCTATTTAAATGTTTCCTCCACAGGGTAGCTGGACTCTCCGTTAGAGACATGGTGAGAAATTCGGTAATCCAGGAGAGACTCGGAGTAGAAACACTGCTCCTCCACATTGAGAGGAGTCAGTTGAGGTGGTTCAGGTATCTGGTACTGTATTGTATTGTATTAGATTGTATAATTTATTCATTTCATATTAAAAACATTGACAATTTTTAAAAAGAAAAATTAAACAAAAACATAAAATGAAAGGAAGCAGAAGAAGGAAACATTTCTTATCATATCTGCTCCTTATCAAACAAATCAATTCAAAATATCAATTCAAACATAAATATACTTATTTGTAATACAAAATAATACAATCTCATCAGAGATGTACAGTCACATCAAAATATCTAATATTGATTGATTGATTGATTGATTGATTGATGTTTATTCATTCATTTTAAAAGAACAATACAAGACAGTTTCATCAGATACAAGAATACAAGTAGGATAAAATGAAGGGAGCAGAAAGAAGATGAAATCTTATTATATCTGCCCCTATTTCACAGTTTGTTCAACCAATGATAACCTTCAAGCAACATCACAGAATGAATAATTCTACTTATTTTTCTAACTGTAATACATAAACTAGATCACAAAATGAATAATTCTACTTAATTTTTCTAACTAATACACAAACTACATCACCCGTAATTCTACTTAATTTTTCTAACTGATACACAAACTACATCACAAAATGAATAATTATTTTTCTAACTAATACACAATTTTTCTAACTAATACACAAACTACATCATACTTAATTTTTTTTCTACTTAATTTTCCTATTTTTTTTTTATTTTTATATTTTTTTACTTAATTTTCCTAACTGTAATACACAATCAAACTTAAATGTAACTCAATCAAACTTAAATGTAACTCTTCAACAAAATATATCATTTTCTTAAATATTAGTATGGACTTCACATTTTTTACATTGTCCTCTAGTCCATTCCAAAGATCAGTTCCTCTTATTGTAGTAGACCTACCCTTTAAACTGGTTCTAAACTTAGGTTTGACAAACATTTATGTTCCCTTTAAATTATAGCAATTAATCCTTTTCACAAAATAGGTTTGAATGTTAGATGGCAGTGAGGAAGTAGCCTTATACATAAGTAAAATAATATTGTAATCAACCAAAGGAAGCTCTCTGGGCAGAGGCACTTTGGGCATGTCTGACTGGGAAGAGACTCTGAGGAAGACCCAGGACACACTGGAGAGACTATGTCTCTCAGTTGGTCTGGAAACACCTTGAAGTCCTCCCAGAAGAGCTGGATGAGGTGGCTGTGGAAAGAGACATCAAAGCTGCTGCCCCCCCGCGACCCAACTTTGGAACAAGTGTAAGATAATGGATGGATGTCATGAAACATTTTGATGAAGGGTTTATTTTAAGACTAATGACTTGTCAAGCTACACTTTGATTTAGAAGTGGGGTTATATAGACACATAGCTGGGATGATATAAATGGGACTGAGCTGAATACAGATGATGCATTAGGAATAGAGAAGCAAATATTCAGCTCTGGTCTATCGGATCCTCACAGTTCCTGTGGCATAACGTGACAGTAATGAAGATCTGCAGCTGAGCTCTGCTACGGGTTTAGTCACAGCGGAGTGCAGCCCAGGGATGAATATTTAAATGAACGGACTATTGAGCCTATCTTGATAGCAAGAATTTGTTGAGGCGAATACACTCTTTTATACAGGTAGCCATTTGTCAGTCAAAGTAAATGTTTCAAATACTCTGCAGTTTTTGTCTCTCTTCACAAAAAAAAAGCTTCTAAACACATGATGTGAGAATAAAAATAGTGATAAATTATTCATAAGCTTCAGGTGGTTAGCACCCAGAAGCCTCCTGTGAACATATACCATTTCCCCTGTGCCAATATTGATGGATAACTTATGATAAAATCACAATACTCAGTGTATTTTGTAAACATATATTTTGTCCAAACTCTGTTAATTCACACTGAAACATGTGACCAAAGCCAACTCATCTTTATTTTGAAGCTTGATGCACGGATGTTTATCTCACTGATGAAAGGTTCATTTATTTTAATCATCCCTCCTGTCCCTTTTCTGTGAAGCTAATCTGACATGAGTCCAACACAGAAAATAAAGTCTTCTCGAGTTGTTTTAAGTCAGCAGCGATCATTTTGGGCCAGGCATCGCTCTTTTTTTAGTTTGTTGTATTCCCTTTTTCATCTGATATTCAAATCTCTGACACTTCATGGATATAAAACAACATAAAAAAAAGAATATCCATTTTGGAAGGCATTTTTATAAATAAAAAAAAATGTTTATAGAAACTTCCATTTGTACATGGATAAGAGATACAAATGCAGTAGAAAATGTCAGTTGAAAAAAAATTCAACTAATGAAGATAGAGATTACATGTGACCTAATATAATTTCGAAACTAGATTGAGAATGAAGAAAAATAAGTGTATTTACCACAAATTAAAAATAAATAAATTGTAGTGTACAGTTGATGTAAATGTTTGAAAATCTGAACAGGTGAGATCCGGTTGATGTTGGCAGATATCTGCAGACGTCTGTGCACTGCTGAGAATCAGGACATCCTGCAGCAGAGACATGTTATGTAACTGCATGTCTGATGCCACATTTGACATTGAATATTAATCTAGAATAGAAAATCAACTGAATTTCCTGCTTCTGTCAGAGTGGCTCAGATGAAAGGCAGCACCATCTCCCCTGCTCCAAAATTCACACCTCTATCAGCTTCATTACATTTACAGTTCATGCACAATTCTTAGAGAAAGATTCTTTTAACCATGCAGGTTCTTCACAGCTTTTATGTTTTGAGGAACTTATTGTTTTTTTTGGTTTTCTATCCTTCCTTTCAATAATAAAAATAATAATAATACTTTATTTATGAAGCCCTTTAAAACAACCACAGCTGCAACAAAGTGCTGTACATAAAATCAAGAACATTTAAACACATAAAAATAAAACTGTTGTTAAAACATTAAGATCAATAAAAACAATAAAAACAGTGCAGAACAAATTCAGTCTGTGCTAAAAGCCAGTGAGTAAAAATGTGTTTTTAGAAGAGTTTTAAAACTGGACAGTGAAGGAGCTTGTCTGATGGAAGAGGGAGATCGTTCCACAGTTTTGGAGCAGCAACAGAAAAAGCTCTGTCTCCTCTGAGCCTCCGTTTGGACCTCGGCACCTCCAGAAGCAGCTGATCAGCTGATCTGAGGCACCGAGCAGGAGAGTATGGGTGAAGCAGCTCAGAGAGGTAGGATGGAGCAAGACCATTTAAACTCTTAAAAACAAATAAAAGAATCTTAAAATGAACTCTAAAATGAACAGGCAGCCAGTGGAGTGAAGCCAGAGTGGGGGTGATGTGCTCCCTCTTATGAACTCCAGTTAGAAGCCGAGCAGCAGCGTTCTGGACCAACTGGAGACGTCTGAGGGAGGACTGGCTGACTCCAAGGTAAAGAGCGTTACAGTAATCCAGCCGAGAGGTGATGAAGGCATGGATTACTGTTTCCAGCTGCTGCTGTGTAAGGATGGACTTTACCTTAGCCAGCTGTCTGAGGTGATAAAAACTGGTCTTGACCACCGCTCCAATCTGGGAATCTAATTTAAAATCACTGTCCATTTTAAAACCCAAGTTAGAAACTGTTTTCTTTACATGTGGTGCCAGAGGGCCCAGATCAACAGGGCAAGGTTCACAAGAGCCACTAGGACCAAACACCATCACTTCTGTTTTCTTTTCATTGACGTTTAAGAAGTTTAAAGACATCCTAGCTTTGATGTCTTCAAGACACAACAGAAGTGGCTGGATTGAGGAGGTATCTTTCTTTTTTAGTGGCATATAGATCTGACTATCATCAGCGTAACAATAAAAAAAGATCCCATGCTTTCTGAGGATTGATCCCAATGGAAGTAGGTAAAGGGAGAAAAGCAGGGGACCTAAAATGGAGCCCTGTGGAACCCCAAAACACAGAGGAGCAGTGGAGGATTCAGAACCAGCTATGTTCACAGACATGGTTCTGTCTGCCAGATAGGACCTAAACCAGCTCAGTGCAGTACCACAGATACCCACTTGGTGCTGTAAACGTGATATTAAAACGTTATGGTCCACTGTGTCAAAGGCAGCGGTTAGGTCGAGCAGGACAAGAACCACATGTTCACCAGAATCATTGGCCATAAGAATATCATTAAAAACTCTGACTAGAGCTGATTCTGTGCTGTGGTGAGTTTTGAAGCCAGACTGAAAAACCTCCAGGATATAGTGCTCATCCAGAAAACATTTCACCTGTGAATATACTAATTTTTCTAATAAAAAATAAAATAAAAGGCAGCTTGGAGATGGGCCTAAAATTAGCCAAGACAGATTGGTCTAGGCTAGGCTTTTTGAGCAGGGGCTGCACCACAGCATGTTTAAAACTTATTGGGAAAACACCTGAGGACAGACTGCTGTTGATAACAGCAAGGATAGCCTGCCTGATGCTGGAAAAAAACTTATTTTAAAAGATGAGGGGACAAGGTCATGAGGGGAACCTGATGGCTTAATATGGCCAACCACATCCTCTAAAAGGGTCAGACAACACATAAAATATCATTGAAATCAGTCACACAGAAATTTTTTTCCACAAAGCCCATAATGCCATCTTCATGAGAAAAAATAAAATAAAAAATACCAACCAAAACAAAAATAAGAAATATCTACAGTAGGAGTAGGTAAACCTCAACAGGTCCTGAAGTGGACTTCAGTCAGTCTGTCTTGTAAAACTGAAAGTGGTTTAAGCAAATATTATTTTGTAACTCTTTACATTTTAATGACTTTTGCACCTGGTGATTATTGTTTTTCATGTTTTTTTATCTATGAATATTTACACTAAGGGTTGGATTGGTCTGATGCAGTTTTTGTTTGAATTGCGCGTAGTGAAATGGCTGTTAAGATTATCAGGAGAGAGAAACAGATACAACAATAATGATGTGTAAGAAAACAACAAATCATGTTTAAAGCAAATCCGGTCCAATATACACTATGGAAATTTTTATTATACTGTACACTTTGTCTCCAGTTATACTTTCCCCCCTTTGTATGATTTTACACAAATGTTGAAATTCCCAGGTCAATAGGTGGCGATAATGTTAACATCATACACAAAAAAAAAACAAAAAAACAATTGCTGCTCTTTTAATTATGTAATTTTCTTTTATATAATTTCATGTTATTAACCATTTTAGCTAATAAATTTAATGGTAAGAAGATCACAATAAAGCAAGAAAAAAAAATACAATTAACAAGAACAAAATGAGTTTCAATAGTTGTTCTGGTTGTAGGACACAATTTATTTTTATTTTTTTCATTTACCCAGCTAGTCTGGGGCGGCCGTGGCGTAGTGGTAATGGCAGTCGTCCCCCGATCGGAAGGTTGGCAGTTCAAATCCCGGTTCCCCACACCATGTGTCGTTGTGTCCTTGGGCAAGACACTTAACCCTGAGTTGCTCCCGGTAGGTCTGGAAAGCACCTTGCATGGTAGTCTGCCGCTACCAGTGTATGAATGTGTGTAGCATTCAATGTGTGTAGCGCTTTGAGATTTTCACTAATGAAAAGCGCGTTATAAATTGAATTCATTATTATTATTAGTCTCACTGAGCCACAAGAACTCATTTTCAAGAGAGACCTGTTTAGGGAGCAGATGGTGGGGGTTAAGGGCCTTGCTCAGGGGCCCAGGGTGGGGCGAATGAGGTTGGAGGCAGGTGTGGGTGTTTCACCTTTTCCACCCACATTTTGATGTTGTCGGTACCAGGGCTTGAACCGGTGATCGGTGGCAGGCCGTTTGAACATTTAATAGCTTGACTGGATATCTATTTCAGATATCTCAAATACATATCTTCCTAGTCAAAATGAACATTCCAGATATCTAAAACATCATTCTTCCTATCTAAAATGTTCATTTTAGATAGGAAGATTTTAATTCTTACTAGTACAAATGATGTCACTTTCCCCATTCATGTGTATTGGGCTTTTACTTCCAGATATCTAAAATAACATTCTTCCTATCTATAATAAACATTCTGGATGTCTACAAATGAATTATGACGAGGATGAACTCTAAATTCAGATCTCCATAATCCAGTTAATATTGATTGATTGATTGATTGATTTATTTATTCATTCATTTTATAATTAAAACAAGAAAACAATACAATACAAACAAGAGAGAAAAAAATATATAAAATGAAAGGCGGCAGAAGAAGAAAAAATCTTATTTTTTCTGCCCCTTTTCTCCAATAAACAATTCATATAGACAACTACTTGGATTACAAGATAAATAATCAACATGATTTTAGCATTTAAGAATAAACACATGACACAACCAACTCATAATTTCCAAAATAGTGAACAACATAAATAATAATTACTACCCTCTGTGTCATACACAAACTTCCAAATTTCAACTCATTTAAATATATGTTTTTAACCGTTTAAACTTAATCATTCTTTTGAATGAAACCATTGATCTGACCACTTTAATATCAGACTCCAATTTATTCCATAACCCTATTCCTTGAATTATGGTTGATCTTCCCCTCAAACTTGTCCTAAAAGGTGGCTTCACAAATATATCTGTCCCTTTAAGATTATAATTACTTGTTCTTCTAACAAAATATTTCTGAATATTAGAAGGAAGTGCATTAGTTTGAGCTTTATACAAAATTATCAAAATATTATAATCAATTAAATCATAAAATTTCAACAGTTTTGTTTGATGAAACAAAATGCTTGAAGGATGATGAAAATTCTTTCTGGTGATAATTCTAATAGCTCTTTTCTGCAAAATAAAAATTGGCATTGTAATTGATTTACATGCCGTACCCCAAACGCTAATACCGTAAATTAAGTGTGGCACAAATAATGTATTATACAACAAAAAAAGTGCTTTATCATTTAGTAAATCCCTAACTCTGTAAAATATCGCAATAGACCTAGATAATTTTGCTTTAACTGAACTTACATGATGTTTCCAAGACAATTTATCATCAATAATGATGCCCAAGAACTTCGCTTCAGAAACTCTCTGAATCTCAGATCCCTCAATTAAAAATGGAAAATCAATTGATTTATTTTTATTACTAAAGATCATATAACTAGTTTTATCCAAATTTAACGTTAATTTATTAATTTTAAACCAATTCTGAATTTTTGCAAGTTCTGTCATCATTAATTCTAAAGTTTGTTGAATATTGTTACCACAACCAAAAAAAGTGGTGTCATCAGCAAAAAGAATGCACTTGAGGAGTCCTGATACCTGTACCAAATCATTTATATATAATATAAATAGCTTTGGTCCTAGTATCGATCCCTGAGGAACTCCACATGTTATAGTGCTGAGCTCAGATTTCACTTCATCCATCTGCACAAACTGTTTCCTTTTACTCAAATAACTACAGACCCATTTCAATGCCAGTCCTCTAATACCATATCTATGTAACTTGTCAAGGAGAATATTATGATCCACTGTATCAAATGCTTTCTTTAAATCAACAAAAACACCCACACAATACTGTTTTTGATCCACCGCTGTAGTAATTAATTCCATCAACTCCATTAGAGCCATGGATGTTGAATTTCCAGTTCTAAAACCATATTGATTGTTGGTGAGAATATTAAATTTGTCAACAAACTGATCCATTCTAATTGCAAACAGTTTCTCCAAGATTTTTGAAAATTGTGGCAATAGTGATATAGGTCTGTAATTATTAAACTCAGATTTGGAACCACTTTTAAAAAGAGGTATCACCTTAGCCACTTTCATGCGATCAGGAAAAACTCCAGAAGAAAAGGACAGGTTACATATATATGTGAAAGGCTTAATTACATAACCCATTATATTTTTTACAAAAGTCATATCCATATCCAGCCAGTCCTTAGATTTTTTGTCAGCAAACATGTTCACAATATTCATTATTTCTACAGAATCAGTTTTCTCCAGGAACATACTGTTGACATAACCCTCAATTAAATGATTTGTATTTTTGTCAACTTTCGGTATTTTTGCAGCAAGGTCTGCACCAACATCCACAAAGTATTTATTAAACCCGTTAACAATTTCATTTTTATCATTAGTTTCATTGTCATTTATGACAAAATTTTGTGAATTACTATTTCTTACATGTTTTTTTACAACACTATTTACAACCTTCCATGTTGCCCTCATGTCCCCATTACATTTACTCAATAAATCACTGTAATATTCTTTCTTATGTTTCCTTATTATCCCCACTAGTTTATTTTTGTACCTCTTATATTTATCTTCAGCTTCTTGTGTTTTACTTTTCAAAAAAATAGAATACAAATGATTTTTCTTTCTACATGCATTTTTCAAACCTTTAGTCATCCATTTTTGATCCACAAATTTCTTTTTAGTATAATGGTTAAGCACACAGTTTTTTTCATACAGTGTTTCCAAAGTATTCATAAATTCATCATATGATTCATTAACATCTTCCACGTAGACATTATCCCAGTTTAGATTAACTAAATCATTTATAAATTTATCCATAGCTGTTTTTGATGTATTTATAATTTTCTTCTTTTTTTCAATTTTGATCATATTACTATGATATTTTTTGTAGATAGAAAAAACCGGTAAGTGATCACTAAGATCAGTCATTAGAATGCCACTAACCACATCCCCATTTATTGTATTTGTAAAAATATTATCCAATATTGTAGCACTGTGCGTAGTTATCCTTGTTGGTTTCGATATCAATGGGTAAAGGTTTAAAGTATGCATTGAGTCAATGAATGTACTGGTATTATAGGAATTTCTCAAACTCCCTAAATTGATATTGAAATCGCCACATATGAACATTGTTTTGGTGCAACCTTTTTCCAAAATTACAGTAATTTTATCAGTAAATGTATCAATGTTTGAATCAGGCGGTCTATAAACACAACTTATTATAATGTTTTTATCCTTATTATTTATTATTTCAATTGTTATCATTTCAATCACTTTGTCCTCAGTTATAGACATTTCCTCAATTAGTTTACATTTTATTTCATTTTTAACAAAAAGGGCCACCCCACCACCTCTCCTGTTAGCTCTGTTCCTATAATATAATTCGTACCCATCAATGTAAACATTATTTACATTTTCATCGTTAAGCCACGTTTCAGATAGTGCTATTATTGAAAATGTTGTTTTTAACTGTTTTAAATAATCCGAAATGTTTGAAATGTTTGCATTTAAACTTCTACTATTGAAATGAATTATTGATAGTCCAGACTTGATTAGACGTATGTCGTTAAACTTCGTCTCATCATAATATTCACAGACGTCTTCAGTTGGAAAGAATTCCGTTACAATCTCATCACTGACACTGTAAATTTTTTGATCAGAGTCATCATTCGTTATCATTACCAAATATATTCATTCCCAGGCCGATAATTCAGACCACTCATTTAGATTAACCAAATTTATCCAATTCCTTCACGTCTTTTATTATTTTTGCAGGTTGACCTTCTTTCACTCTAATCCAAACATTACCATTCCTCGTCCAAGTTGATACTATTGTTTTTTGTTTATTTTTTAACAACCTTGCTGCCCAAGCAATATTGTTATTTTTTTTAGTTAAATGTTCGTTGATGTAAACCTTAGTACCACTTAATTTTCTTGTTTGCATTAACACAGTATTCCTTATTTTCCTGCTAACAAATCTAACAATTATAGCAGGTTTGCTTTTGTTAGACTTGTTCGGCAAGGTGTAACACATGGATAGATCGTCTTGAGTAATATTAATATCTTTTTCTTGTAAGAAGGTAACTACTTGGTCTTCCAGAGATTGTTGATCCTGAGGCGTTGCATCATCAGTGGATCTGGGTTTAACTTCTAATCCCGATATCACCAGGTTTTCTTGTCTCAAGATTCTCTCAATATCATCCACTTTGTTTTCAAGTTCCAAGATTTTCTTGTCCTTTTCCGATATTTGAAGTCTAAGTAGCTTCACTTCCTCCAATAAGCCAATCAATTTTTCTTGATTAGTGGATAGCTTGCTTAGTTCTAATCCTATAAAGTTTATTGACTTTTTTATATCTTCCATAGTTTCAAGACTTTGTTCCTGAACTTGTTCATCCACAAGTTCTTTCTTCCCTTTTTTTCCTTTATTTGCCATGTTTAATGTACATACAACAGTTTGCTGGTGAAAAGGCAAAGTTTGCCTCAATCCCAGTAACTCTGGTCTTTAATAATAGTTTTCTGTAAAGGTCAAAGCTTGAATAAATAGGCTCACTGTTCACCCACGTGATCTTCCGTCGAATTTCTCCGAAGTCCGCCGAAGTTTTCCGAAGTCTGTCGAAGTCCTCCGAAGTCTGTCGAAGTCCTCCGAAGTCTGCCGAAGTCTGCCGAAGTCCGCCGAAGTGCAGTCACCGAGTCCTCCGAAGTCCACAGAAGTCCGCCGAGGTCAGGCGAGTCCTCCCTGGTCGAGACGAGGTCCAGCTTGCAGCTTCACGGCTCACCGGCTCACTACTGTACGTCAGACACAAGTGCAGCCGTACTCCGCCCAAGTCCGCAGAGGTTTAACCAAACCTCCGAAGGCAGAGACGAGGCCCAGCCACAATGCTAACCGGTCAGAGACGAGGCCCAGCAGCAATGCTAACCAGTCCGAGACGAGGCCCAGCAGCAATGCTAACCAGTCCGAGACGAAGCCCAGCACCAGGCCACTTTGGCAGGCGTTCAATTGTCGCACAGCTCACAGGTCTGAAGCACGAAGACCAGATCCTCGGCTCCAGCAACCCGCCGGCCCGATAGCGACAATCCACTCCCCAGAAGGCACCCGGACCGGGTAAGTCAGTCGTACTCGTAACCGTCCATTCAATAATACTGTTCATTTCAGATAGGAAGAATCAAATTCTTACTAGTACAAATAATTTCAGTGGGCTTTTACTTCCAGATATCTAAAACAACATTTCTCCTCTATCTAAAATAATAATTTCAGATAGGAAGAATGGAGTTCTTACTAGTACAAATGACGTCATTGGGATGTTACTTCCAGATATCTAAAACAACATTCTTCCTATCTAAAATTAACATTTCAGATAGGAAGAATGTAATTCTTACTAGTACAAATGACATCACTTTTCACATTCATGTGTATTGGGCTTTTACTTCCAGATATCTAAAACAACATTTCTCCTCTCTAAAATGATCATCACAGATAGATCCTATCTGAAATGAACATTTCAGATAGGAAGAATTCAATTTAAGATGTCTTAAATACATATCCAGTTAAGCTAATATATGTTAAATCGGCACTTAAAATATGTAATGATTTTTAGATATCTGAAACTTAGTTTTTACTAGTACTAATTTGATTACAGATCACTGAAATGTTAATTCATACTGGCATAAATGTAATTGGTGATAGCTGTATTACAATTCTGACTAGGAATATTTTAATTGTGACTAGGTAGAATGTATTAGTGCTATCTATAATAGAAATGTGGCTAGTCAGCTTGCCTATTACTGTATATGTTAAAACGGAGCCCTATTATTCTGCTGAACGATAGTCAAAATATATTTGTAAGTATCTATAAGTGTAATTTGTATAGACATTATATTAACATTTCAGATATCTGAAATTCCACATTAACTAGTCAAATAATCAGTAGTTGATATCTTTAACTAGATTTATACTAGTAGAAATGCATTTTGGATGTCAAGAATTGATAACTGGATATCTAGAATGACTTCTTCATTTATGATATCTGAAATGGTCATTATGACTAGTATTAACTGGATTATGGAGATCTGAATTTAGAGTTCATCCTCGTCATAATTCATTTGTAGACATCCAGAATGTTTATTATAGATAGGAAGAATGTTATTTTAGATATCTGGAAGTAAAAGCCCAATACACATGAATGGGGAAAGTGACATCATTTGTACTAGTAAGAATTAAAATCTTCCTATCTAAAATTAACTTTATATA
>JBBPBX010069561.1:0-18828 GCA_038048925.1 Garcialebias charrua
GCTGCTGGGCAGCGTCAACAACAGGCTCGGTCACATGACCAGCTCGCGCTATGTTTATCTCCCGCGGTCTCATCAGATACACGTTTACATGGACTAACTTACCTGAATTTTTAACTTTTATGACTTCTGTCGAGCCTGAAGCCATTGTGTTAGAGCGCGCGGTGTCCTCCTCCCTGCCTGCTCGGTTTTGCTCCGCTCGGCTCACTCCCAAGTCACGTGACCAGTCAAATCGCAGCCCGTGCGATTAGTGAATCGTGTTTTAACATATCGCGAGATAATCGCAAATGCTATGAATCGTGCAGCTTTAGGGAGGAGGGAGACAATTCAACTCACTCCTTAACTATGTTAGGATAGGCTAAAGTCAAGTCAAGTCAATTTTATTTATATAGCACAGTTAAAACAGATAAACTGTTATCAAGGTGCTTCACACACACACAACATAAAAGAGGTTCAAAATTTTACAGAACAGTATCACACATCAATAGTAACAATTATGATATTAACAGCAGTCAAATACAATAAAAATGTACAAGAACAATATTAAAATTAAAACACAGTAAAAATATATACACTACGTCAGCTCACACAGTATGAAACGATTGGTTTCGTTAGATAAAGCTAGATTTATAATCGACGCTTCGCGCAACGCGCGAGGGTGCGCGTGCCAAGAGTGACACAATATCCCCGCCCCTGCGCATAGACACCGCGCGTCGGTTTGGCGCGTGTCGCACACCTCCAAATTTTTGAAACTCTGCAAGCGTAGTGCGCGCGCCGTGGGCGCTACTGAATTGATTGACAGGTCGGGTGGGGACCTCACCCGACAGCCTTCACGCTCTTCACGCAAGAGCCTGCAGCTATCTGCGCCGCTGTGGTTGTGGAAACGGCGTCGCGACGCATGGAGGAATGTTTTGTATGTGATACAAATGTATTAAATTCCCCGAGTGAGCGGAAAGCCATTTGTTTTTGTTGTGTGACTTCAAACAGTTCTTCTTCTACGGTAGATTTCTTCTTCTACACCTTTCTTGCAACATATGCACAGGTTTTAGAGGGTACTGCCACCTGCTGGTCCGTAAAAGAACAGCACTTTGCCATGCGCCGCCATGCGTCAACCATAAACACAGCGGCGACACTGTAAACGCATGAAGCCGCACGGCTCAGTGCATGCGCAACACGCGCGCTCCAGCCTGCGGACCAAAGCATGAGTATAACGAGGCCTTAAGTGCTTGGTAACTGTACAGTACTGTACATTTATTTATTCATTATAAAAATAAAAATAAATTTATTATGTTATTTTTTAAACAAGATGCATATTCGTAAGTCCGAAACGTCGTAAGTTGAGGACTATATATATATATATATATATATTCCATCCATCCATCCATCCATCCATCTTCTTCCGCTTATCCGGGGTCGGGTCGCGGGGGTAGCAGCCTAAGTAGGGAGGCCCAGACTTCCCTCTCCCCAGCCACTTGGAGCAGCTCCTCCGGGGGAATCCCAAGGCGTTCCCAGGCCAGCCGAGAAACATAGTCCCTCCAGCGCGTCCTGGGTCTTCCTCTGGGTCTCCTCCCGGTGGGACATGCCCGGAACACCTCACCAGGGAGGCGTCCAGGAGGCATCCTAACCAGATGCCCGAGCCACCTCAACTGGCTCCTCTCGATGTGGAGAAGCAGCGGCTCTACTCCGAGTCCCTCCCGGATGACTGAGCTTCTCACCCTATCTCTAAGGGAGAGTCCAGCCACCCTGCGGAGAAAACTCATTTCAGCCGCTTGTATCCGAGATCTTGTTCTTTCGGTCATAACCCAAAGCTCATGACCATAGATGAGGGTGGGAACGTAGATCGATCGGTAAATTGAGAGCTTTGCCTTTTGACTCAGCTCTCTCTTCACCACGACAGACCGGTACAGCGCCCGCTTCACTGCGGACGCTGCACCTATCCGCCTATCGATCTCACGCTCCAGTTTTCCCTCATTCGTGAACAAGATCCCGAGATACTTAAACTCCTCCACTTGGGGCAGGACCTCCTCCCCGACCCGGAGAGGGCATGCTACCCTTTTCCGGCTCAAGACCATGGCCTCGGATTTGGAGGAACTGATCCTCATCCCGGCCGCATCACACTCGGCTGCAAACCGCTCCAGTGAAAGTTGTAAATCACGAACTGATGAAGCCAGTAGGACCACATCATCTGCAAAAAACAGAGAAGCGATTCTAAGGCCACCAAAACGGATCCTCTCAACACCTTGGCTGCGCCTAGAAATTCTGTCCATAAAAGTTATGAACAGAATCGGTGACAAAGGGCAACCTTGGCGGAGTCCAACTCTCACCGGAAACGAGCCTGACTTACTGCCGGCAATGCGGACCAAGCTCTGACACCGGTCGTACAGGGACCTAACAGCCCATATCAATGGGCCTGGTACCCCATACTCCCGGAGTACCCCCCACAGAACCCCCCGAGGGACGCGGTCGAATGCCTTCTCCAAGTCCACAAAGCACATGTAAACTGGTTGGGCAAACTCCCACGCACCCTCCAGGACCCTGTTGAGGGTGTAGAGCTGGTCCAGTGTTCCACGACCAGGACGAAAACCACACTGCTCCTCCTGAATCCGAGGTTCGACTATCCGACGGACCCTCCTCTCCAGAACCCCTGAATAGACCTTACCAGGGAGGCTTAAGAGTGTGATCCCCCTATAGTTGGAACACACCCTACGGTCCCCCTTTTTGAATAGGGGAACCACCACCCCAGTCTGCCAATCCAAGGGAACTGCCCCCGATGTCCACGCGATATTGCAGAGTCGCGTAAGCCAACACAACCCCACAACATCCAGAGCCCTAAGGAACTCCGGGCGAATCTCATCCACCCCCGGAGCCTTGCCACCGCGGAGCTTTTTAACCACCTCGGCGACCTCAGCACCAGAGATCGGAGAACCCGACCCAAAGTCCCCAGGCTCCGCTTCCTCAGTGGAAGACGTGCCAGTAGGATTGAGGAGGTCTTCGAAGTATTCCGCCCACCGACTCACAACATCCCGAGTTGAGGTCAGCAGCACGCCACCCCCACCATAAATGGTGTTGGTCGCGTACCTCTTTCCCCCCCTGAGACGCCGGATGGTGGACCAGAATCGCCTCGAAGCCGTACGGAAGTCATTCTCCATGGCCTCTCCGAACTCCTCCCACGCCCGAGTTTTTGCCTCAGCAACCACCCGAGCCGCATGCCGCTTGGACTGCCGGTACCTATCAGCTGCTTCCGGGGTCCCACAAGCCAAAAAGGCCCAATAGGACTCCTTCTTCAGCCTGACAGCATCCCTCACTGCCGGTGTCCACCACCGGGTTCGAGGGTTGCCACCACGACAGGCACCAACAACCTTGCGGCCACAGCTCTGATAAGCTGCCTCGACAATAGAGGCGCTATACATATATATACATATATATACATATATATATATACATATATATACATATATATATATATATATATATATATATTAGGGCTGAACGATTAATTGCATTTGCGATAATCTCGCGATATGTTAAAACGCAATTCTCTAATCGCACTGGATGTGATTTGACTGGTCACGTGACTTGGGATTGAGCCGCGTGGAGCGGAGCTCTGAGCGGAGCAAAGCAGAGCAGGCAGGGAGAGGGACACCGTGCGCTCAAACACAATGGCTTCAGGCTCGACAGAAGTCATAAAAGTTACAAATTCAGGTAAGTTAGCCCATGTAATCGTGTATCTGATCTTAGAGGCTGAAACACAGAGACCGCGGGAGACAAACAGAGAGTGAGCTGGTCATGTTACCGGGCCTGTTTTTGACGGTGTGCTGTTAGCAGCTAGTTCAGCAAGCTAACGTTCTGCGTGAATAAGCGCATTCATTATCTGATTTTAAAAAATCAGTTTTGTCATTAGTGATATGAATTAATACAGAACCAGTAACACACACGTTTCGCGCAAGCTGTTTTTTTTTTTAACTAGCGGTGTTTAATGATTGTTAGCTTAGCTTTAGCATACAGTAGTTGTTTAGATGAGGTGATGCAATTTCTCATTACGTGTATTACCAAATTTGGTCATGATGTCACAACTATTATACAATTCTTTTTATTGTCTGTTTTAAATAAAAATGTTAATTATTATGTTCAGTAATGTGAAGCTATTTAGTCATCACGTGATATGTGAAATGATTGCCAGGGTGCTAGAGCAGCTCAAAGCCATTTCTCAGGTGCTGTCATGTGACCGTTATGCACGCTCCCTTATCCCAACCTGGCAGGATTTTGAGGTGTTGGAGTCTATTCACAAGGCTCTGCATCCTGCTGTTACTGACTTGACTATAATGTTTACATTATTGTTCCAAGAGTTTTTTTTTTTTACATCTAAAACATTTAATAAGAACAGATACTAGTTTATTTTGTGTTCACTGAGTTTGAATTCCCAGAACGAGTTGGTTAAAGCAGATTCTCTTCATGTTTTTTGCACTTTATTTTTATGATGTTACTGGCTGGAAAGCAGTAAGTTTAATTTTTATACATCTAATTTTTATATTTATTTATTAACTGTCATGTGAAGTTCAGACAGTAGTTAGGAAGTTCACTTAACTTGTTTACTATTGTGTTTATGAAACAAGAAAAAATAGAAATGGTGAAAAGAAAAGTCATACAATTGCTTGCTTTATTGTAATATCTGCTTTAAATAAATCTGACATTGTTTATTATAAAACAGATTGATTTATTGCTTCCGTTTGTTGAAACATTGTTACTCGAGACAGTCGTAAGTCGAAGACTACCTGTATGTATGTATATATATATATATGTAAGGGGTTATGAGGAGGTCAATATTAATACTGACCTCTTTACCTTAATTAATTTACTTATTCAGATTGAATAGTAAATTCACGGATTCTGTTCTTTTTCAGTTTACCCAATATTTCTGTGATCTTTATGATGGATAAATAAACAGAGCCATTAAGTGACAATGGACACGTTAACTTAGCTTGATATGTCAAAGAGACACTATCATTTATTTAAAATGAATCAACTAAATTAACACCATTACACTTGATTGACAGGATTTCACTTTCTTGCAATTTAAAACGTCAGCACACTTAAATTCAACACAACAGACTTCAATATTGGATGTTAACATATTTAGTCTGTGGGCTCTTAAACTTAAAATAGTTTCCAGCTTAGATAGAGAGGGGAAAAAGTAGGAGGAAAGATTTAAGAAGAATTGGGAGGTTAAGAGAGGAAGTTTATCTTGCATTTATGAAACCAGATGACACTCTTCCGTACGCGTCCAGCTAAGATATCATCACACCTCCAGCAAGCAAACAGCTGCTCCTTTACCTTAAGACGTCCGCCTTGGTTCTGGTAAAGAGCTGTGGTCAACTTTAGACTGACGAGTCGTCGGTCCCGCAAGTCCAAGCTGGACTCCACGCGTGTTTACCTTGTCGGTGTCGGTGATACTCGCTTTCGTCGGCAGAAGTCGTGACAGTCGTGGCTTCTTGGCTCAAGATAATTTATTCCAGGAAGGAATAACAAAGTTTTTGAGCTTACGCTCGGAGTGGACCCATAACAACATGTTATCAGTCCCAGCTGGATGACGAGTCCTTAGCGCGTGACTGTTGGTCATTCAGCTCTTTAGAAAGTTCACATCATCTTTCGAAGCTCCCAGAAACTCACTCGGACTCTTGCCGACTCTATAGACTCTAAAATGTGACAGCAAAACTTAGGACTAGTACTTAAGGAAGGACCAGTCGAGGAGTTCACTTGTCTTATCAGGACCCAAGGTTACAGCCAACAGCAGAGGGAAATGTTTAGGAACAGACAGAGAAAGCTGGAGCTAGGGGTGGGCGATATATCGAATATACTCGATATATCGCGATATTTTAAATGTACGATGGTTAAAAGGGCTTTATCGTGTATATCGAGGATCCTCCTGCTGTCGCGCGGGCGCCCACTCGCCCCCCTCCTTCCTGCAGGCTGCAGGAGGAAGGAGCTTCGGAGACTTTCAGCACAACATGTAAACACGGCAGAAGAGTGCTGCACGCTGCTGAGGGGGAAAAACAATGTTCTTTCTGAGCTAGTTTGGATTAAATTGTCAGATGAGGGCATAAAAAATGTTTTTGTAGACGATGCTGAAAATAGTCCCGAAGAAAGGTCCGAACTACGAATCTTTTTCACCATTTAAACAGCGGAGTGGAGCATGATGAAACAGCAGAACCAAGTGTTTTTCCAGCTGCTGCTTCATTAAAACAAACCACGGGTCTGAGCTCATTTAGTCATGCGTGCACCGCAGAGAGAGGTGGAGACATTATTAAATCAGCATTTTATCATTATCGCTAAAGACACGGTCCTTAGCGGCTAACAAGATGGCTAACGCGTTAGCGTCTTCTTCCACAGCTGAGACTGACCGTGTCTTTAGCGATACAGCTGATTTAATAATGTCTCCACCTCTCGGTTCACGTTTCTGAGTGGAGGCTGTCGTGTTTTTACACAAGGATTCAATGCGACACTTTGTAGAGCAACTTTAGAGAACGTCTTCGTGAATCCGGAAACAACCCCTGACCCTTTCACAATAAAACCGGATACAGTACACAGAGGCTCACATTTACTGCAGTACTGTGATAAATCTGTTCTTGTTCAGAGGTTTTGCAGACATTGCCTGAACTTGGCACAGTTTGAAACTTGTGCACATTTTGTGGTTTGTTGTTAAAAATTACCAGCACATGCAAATAGTTGAGAGTTGTTACCTGTGACTGTTCTGGGTCAGTAAATTTTATGGCCACTGTATACACTTTTGTTTTTGTATTTTAAAGGCCTTAAATGTTTTGATTTACTATTTTTTTAATGTTAAAAGCACAAGAGCACCTTTTTAAGTTTAAATTATTTATTCTTCCTTTTTGCTTGAAGTACTTTTTATTTATGTGTGCAATTGATGGTTAAAATAAAATATTTGTTTGTTCAAATTTAGTGTTGACATTTTTTATTTTTTTAATGTTAAAAGCACAAGAGCACCTTTTTAAGTTTAAATTATTTATTCTTCCTTTTTGCTTGAAGTACTTTTTATTTATGTGTGCAATTGATGGTTAAAATAAAATATTTAAGTTTGTTCAAATTTAGTGTTGACATTTTTTAATCAATTTTGAATCATTTTTTCATTGATTTTGGAGATATCGCGATATATATCGTGTATCGTGATATAGCCAAAAAATATCGCAATATAATATTTTCCTCATATCGCCCAGCCCTAGCTGGAGCCCTTTTCAGGAGAAACAACGGATTAAACTGTCTTCTTATTTCTAAACAAAACAGTCGGGTCTCTGTGACCCGAGATTTCCCTTTAACACAGCAGTGAACACAGTTTAACTCTTAAAGAATAACACAGCTTAAAAGCACACATCATGAAAATGACAAAAGTTATTCTTTTGATCACATCAGCCTAAAATCAAAGATAGAAATAGTCTCTTTTTGGTGACTATGTTATCAGATTATAGCTAAATGAATGATTTTGTAGTAAATGTCTTGCTTTACTGAGAGGTCAGTAAAGGTCATCTCTGGAACAGTTCAAAAGTACACAGGTGTCTTAAAAGTGGACAAGGTCATGCCCACTACATCTCCCCCCTTTTGGAAGCCATCGCCAGTCCTTGGGGATGGGGTCCAACACGAAAGGAAACCTTGAACTGTTTTTGATCTTGAAGTAATCCAGCAAGTGGAAAAGAAAAATCAAAAATTATAATCCCATAAAGTTTTTGGAAATTCCATACTGTTCGGAGGTAATCCCATTGCGAAAAGCTTTTAATCCTTTGGAAAACAAAGTCTGTTAACTCTTGGAAAACAAAGTCTGTGATCCTTTGGAAAACAAAGTCTTATAATCCACAGCGGTAATTCCACAGCAGTAATTCCACAACGATTAGTTTTGTTGATTGATCAGCAACAATTGTTTTCATAATCAGCATGTAGAGGGGATCCCTCGATTGACGCAGAGGAGGCGACCCTTGGATGAAGGTTGAAGACCAAGCGTTGGAGCTGCAGGTCCCCACATCGAAGGTTGTTGGCTGGTTGGTTTCCAGTCAGTGCCACTCTGGTTCTATGTGTCATGCAATTATGTGGTTTTTAAGGTGGGCTTATGATTGGGATTTTACATTAAGCCTTACCTATATGCACCTGGTATGTAAGCTATCATGGTTTAGATCAGCTACACTTACCAATTAAGGGGTGGATCAATTCTGTAAAATTAGATATAGGGATCTGTACCTATAAAATTTTGGAGGGCTTCTGTAACGAAGGCCTCTAATTCCAAACTATTCCTCCATTCATTACTTAGTTTAGGTTAAACTAAAATAAAAATGAAATATAGTTTGATCTAAATGTCTGTTGTCTTTTAGACGAACGACGTAGGATTTGGTATTCCTAATAAATTTTGAAGTCTATGGCGAGACTCATCAAAATGAATAGATAATCTAGAATAGAAACGATCGAATCGGTTCAATTTAGAAATTGTGAGACCAGTGTAGTTTATTGTACCTTGAGTAGCTTTAAACTACATTGACTCTTCGACGATTGAGATTTAACAAAACGAACTGCATGTTGGCATAGTTAAATCCATATCATTCATTAACCAATGTTAATACAAAACCTTTTTGGCTGGGAGTGTTCAGAACCAAACAATATCTCAACTAATGACAACAGTAATGACTAAACAACAAGGAAACAACGTTTCACTGCTTCGACACACTCTTGTCGTCAGATTCCAAAGTGCAACACACAAGAAAACAGGTCTCAACTTTATGACCGAGGTCAAATTAAATCTCGTGGATTTAAACGGTTGTTAAGGTTAGTTTTTGTTGTGGGTTTTAGGCTTAGCGTTTCTAAGTTCAAATTGGACAATGCGACTTATAGGGTGGGAAATATGGTAGTTTAAACCTGATTAGTTTATTTACTAACTTGTGTTTGGACGACCTTATTATCCCATGAAGTCGGTGTGTTTGTGAGATCTTTGTCTTTTGTGGAGTCATTGAACGCCTTGTAAGGTTTGATCTGATTTCGATGTACCCATTTAGCAATTGGCTCTTTGCGGCCTTTGCTGATTTTGATTTCGTAGACGACTGAGGACACTTTGTCTGTTATCAGATGAGGTCCAGTCCACCTGGGCATTAGTTTGCGGGCGAGAGTTCCGGTCTCGGACCCTCCTTTCCCGGTTGCTGGGGCGAACGTATAGTACCAGACTCTGTCTCCCACTTGGAGTTCATTGTGAGAGGCCTTTTGGTCATAGTACGCCTTACGTCCTTCAGCGGATTTTTCCAGGTTTTTCTGGGCGAAAGCAAAAGTGTTTCTGAGGTGTACATTCAAATCTTTGTCTTTGGCATGGCCTAACATCACCCCCCTTTGGTCATGGGGGACCACGAACACAGGTGAGGACGTCCGTCCATGGGCACAAGTTAGGATGCCACCGTTTAGTTTAAGCTGTTCGCGCAGCTGAGAGAAGACGGTACACAGGAATCGTTTAGGTTTTGGCCAACGTATCTTCTTACGTTTACCTCTTTCCGTGTAATTCAGGTGTGTCACAACTGTCGGCGCAGTCGCAGGTGTGTCTGATTGTACAGACTGCGACGGGTCACTGTCGTTGTGTGTGTCTTCCCACTTCTTGACTGAAGAGAGGCTCTTTGAGTCTGTAAAAACTATGTCATTTCTGACTAGTTCTAGACACAAATGTCCCTGAACCAAGGTTTCATCGAAAGCTTGGCTGATAGCCGATTTACCTGTCCCAGGGGACAGTACAGCAACCTCGGTGTGGGGTCCTTGGATCTCCACACCTTTCTCTACCTGTGGTAGGTAATGTGAGTTTGCCCCCTTCTTGTCTGATGAGGGGTCCTCGTAATCTGCAACAATGATGTCCAAGTGACTGTCAGCGTTTGGTTGACTGTCATCTTCTGGACTCAGATGCCCTTGAACCAAGGTTTCATTGAAAGCTTGGTTGAATGCCGAATTACCTGTCTCCGAGGACAGTACAGCGTCATCGGTGTGGGATCCTTTGATCTCAACACCTTTCACTACCTGTGGTAGGCAGTGGTCAGGGAGTGCTGAATGTGTCAGCTCACAGAGGAGGTTCTCTTGTTGGGCCAGAGTTTGGTCCAACTTTTGGGTCTCTTCTGTCTCACCTGTAGTTGAAGGTTCACTTACCGGGCTCTCGTCCTCGGATGAGCAGTCCCTTGTGTCCTCTGCGGTACCTGCGGTTAGGCAGTCTGTATCGCAACTAGGAAGCACTTTTATTGGCAGGGGTTTTCTCACTGTGCTCCACATTTTCCGTCGACCATAATCTATAATCGCGTTGAAGCGGTTTATAAAATCTTGGCCAACCAAAAATGGGAATGAGTCAAGTTTAGACACGTACACCGGGTGGTGTATTGTCATTTCGCCAATCTGCATGTGAACCATAGCCATAGCTGTTAGGGTTGTT
Source organism: Garcialebias charrua (assembly GCA_038048925.1). Taxonomy (NCBI): domain Eukaryota; kingdom Metazoa; phylum Chordata; class Actinopteri; order Cyprinodontiformes; family Rivulidae; genus Garcialebias; species Garcialebias charrua. The sequence continues at coordinate 10,442 of JBBPBX010069561.1, forward strand.
CTCGTCTCTGCGAGACCCTGTAGCTCAATAGCACATTTCTCAAAGGGTATTTGCCTGTCAACACCGTTAGCGGCGGTCCTCAGCTCCTCGAACAGCTTGGCCGACATAATAGTTATATCAGAACTGCCATCCAGGAGGGCTTCACGCTCAAGGACACCTTCCAGTGTGATAGGCAGGTAAGCTTTCTTAGCCACCCCCCTTTGTATAAAGTTACACAGAAACCTCACAGGTCTTGGCCCACGTTTCTGTTCACGTGTGACTCTGTCTGTGTAATCTTGTTTACTGTCAGCATCTTGTTGGCTGTCAGCATCATGACCTTCAGGATGTTGTTGTGTGTCAGCAATTGGTTTGCTGTCAACATCCATGGCAATGTTGGTAGTAGTGTGCGCTGAGTTATTTGTGTGCTCTGAGTCTTTGTGAAAGACAGTGCTACACATCGCTCCAGGTTGGTCAATGTTGATAGTGTCATTATCAATGATAACGCCACTCATTGTATCAGGTTGGTCAAGCACAGTAACATTCAAATCTACTGACAAACTACTTACTTCCTCTGTCTCTTCCGAGCATAGAGGTGTTGGGCCATTATTCCGGGACATTCGTGACTCTTTGCCTGTCTTGAACTGTTCTGTTCGAGGCGCGGGAGGTGCAGTTCCAAGGCTCGGGGGTGTCTGTTGGGACCACGCATAGTTACATGAGTATAGGTCCTCATCCTTCAATTTCTTTTGAAGTCCACCCACCGATTGACCTTGGTTTTCACCCATCTGGTTCGATCTGAACCGTTGTGGGTCTCTTAGAGAGTGAACACCTACCTTTTGTGGTTCGTTGCTTGTCTCAGATTTTTCAATCTGAGGTGCTTCAGGGGCGGGGCTCCCTTTAAACCATTTTGAGTCACTGTTCCAACTGGTACCAACATTTCGGTGTATGTCAGTTTGAAAATCTTGTTCATTCTTGCTAGTATTATCCAACTCTTTTAACAACCGACGCGTGTTCTCCACCACTTCTGAGGTCAGAAGGCCTTTGAGACGATAGTGTTCATTCTCGCTAGTATCATCCCACTCTTTTAACAACCGACGCATGTTCTCTGCCTCTTCTGAGGTCAGAGGACCTTTGAGACGACGGTGTTTATCCTCGCTGTCTATAGGAGAGTGAACCTCTCCTATTTTTTGCGACTGGGATACGACCTTTTGACCTGGGCACACCTCAGAGGGTGTTTTGTTTTGCATGTGAGCTTCAAAAGCAGTTACAGCGCTCTGTTTCATCATTGATTGTTTAAACCGATGTTGTAACTCAAGGCCTTCTTTGAGAAGTTTTTCTCTTAGTCGTTTGCACTTCTGCCTTATCAGTTCATTCTCTGCCTCCAACAGCTGGTAATTTGTGTGCTCTGAGTCATCAAAGACAACGTCACGCATTGTACCAGTTTGGTCATCCTCTATATCATTCAAGTTTTCAAACAACCAACTTTTGTCCACTATCTCCTCAGAGCTTAGTGGTATGTTGCCTTTTTCCTGGAACTTCTGTGACCTTTTGCTACTCCCGGACTGTCCAGTCCGCAGTGCAGGGGCAGGAGGAGCTTGTCCTTGAACTGGGGGTTCCTGTTCGGACCCCCTTTTGTGATATGGTATACTTTTGTGACCATCTTTCTTATCCTTAGGACGTGCGCCCCCCCTTTGAAATCGTTTTATGTACTCTGGGTCTTGTCTGAGCCACTCTGGCTCATTGTTCCAGCGGGCATCTTCACTACGTGGTTTGTGACCATCTTTCTTATCTTTAGGACGTGCGCCCCTTTGAAATCGTTTTATGTACTCTGGGTCTTGTCTGAGCCACTCCGGCTCATTGTTCCAGCGGGCAGGTTCCTGTTGTGGTTTGTTAGTTTGAAAAACATGTTTTTTCTCGCCTTTTTTAGGAGAGGGAGTTGATGAACTTGTCCCTTCCAGCTCCAGCGAGTGGGATTTGACCGCTTCACCTGGGGACACCTGTAAGGGTGTTTTGGTTTGCATGTTAGCTTCAAAGACATTCACAACACACTGTTTTATTTCTTCCATGGTTTGCGTTTTTGCATTAACCACGGTGAGCAGCGGAAATCGTATCTTATAGCCGAGATGTAAGAAGAAAGACCACTTAAAGTCTTCATCTTCTTCCATGCCTGGTGTATATTTGTCACCAAAATGAGCTTTAAGGTGCCTGTCGTAAAACATCAAAGGATGTTCATTTTTTCCTTGCACGTACCTGTCAATTGAGCAGTCACCACCTCGGCTCGATCTAAGCCTTTTTGGGGTCCTGATGGAGCGGACCCTCTCACTTGTTTCACCCTGTATAACGTCCATTATTGTATTGATTTTGTGTGAAAAAAATCAAAAGATTGTTCTCATGTTAGTGTTTGCAAATAAATATTCACTTTTAATGTAGCACTGAGTCAAATAAACTAATCAGCTGAGGTTTACGCGTTTCACTGTGTAATAAGTATTCATAGGTACCTTTTTTCAGGTTTTTACCCTCAATGAACTTTGTAAAAGTTAAATGCACTCTTGCAGTGTTAACTTTAAAATAGAACTTACGTTCAAACAACAGTTACTAACTAACCCAAGCAGCCTGATTTCCGTTTTTTCTTACTCAAACGCTTATAAAAGAGGGCTGACTTAAATGCAATGACTTCACTAAAATGTGACAGGATGCTGCTTGAGCATGCCTTTAAAAAGATGTCTTGCAGTCTCAGTGAAACTGATTTTGTACTGCATTTGACAGTTATCAGGAGCGAAAAAGGACGTTCTGTTCGTTATTTCAAACAATTTTTTATTTAAAATAAACGAGTGTTTGTGCGCTCAGCATAACAGTACAGTAATGATGTTACTCCAAATAAAAACCAGTGATGTTTATCAATTTGTTGTCTTGTGACATGTCCAAATCTGGTCTGCTTTCTTTGCTTCTTTGGAGTGAAAAAATGTACTTTCGTTTGTTATTTTAAACTTTTCATTTAAAATAAACTGGAGTCATTAATTTTACACAGAAAAACGTTAAAAAATGCAATTTTTAACTAAAAGTGTACAGTGTACACACCAATTCTGTTTAAAATTCAGAGATGTGAAGAGCTTAATGTGGAAATGCTCTGTTCTCCATCATTTTTTTTTTTTATTTAATTTAAAAATCAAATAAAAATGCTTTTTTGAGTGTTATTTTAAATCTCTTCAGTATTTAAAACAAGCATCAATTGTTTGTCTGTACCTCTGTTATTCTAAAATTTGTATTTAGAATAAACAGGAGTTTTTGTTTGCGTACAGAACAATTTTAAAAGCTGGTAATTCACCATAAAAATGCTGACTTTTTATGATGTCTTTGAGAAAACTCATCTGTCAACGTCTTTTAACCAACAGGGGGCAGCTTTGAGTCTTAATTTATCACGTGGAGACTGATTTATTTCATTCAGTATTTAACTGAAAACTACCTTTTAGAGTTAGTTTCTAGTATGTTCGTGATAAACGCTCGAACTGCGGTCTTGTCAGAGACAAATCTATGTTGTTAGACAGTTTAGATGGCTTTAAATGAGTTTTTAAACTCTCAGTGAAATCTCACGTTTGTCTTGTGTTGAGTGAAACTGCTCGTCACCCAAAGTGCACCTGGAAATGACGACACAAATAGGCGGGTCGACGCAGCGCGTCACCAGCTTCCGTTGAGCGAGGCGGAGCTCGCTAAACAGATACGTGACGTCAACCAATCAATCACAGCGCTTGCAGTGATTGACAGCTCACAGCCCTCGTTTCATCCAATCACAGCTCATAAACAGACATGCCGGACACGTCTTCTTAACGTTACCTTAGCACAACAGAACACAACTTTATGGACTCTTAAAACAACTCAAACGCTTATAAATTAACTTCCCAAAAATCTGAAACGTGGCAATCACATTTAAAACAGGCACAACTAAGCTACGCTCAGTAACACAGCACTGCAGCTGTAGAACAAACACGGACTCTCTCGGAGCGCGTCAAGGTCGGTTCCGGTCCACTTTTTCAAGGAGCAGAAACTCGGGTCTGAACAGAACCACTATCCGACACCGTTCTAACAGTTATATGCTTCTATGACCTGCTCTAACATGTAAAATACCACAACAGCAATCTTGTAGATGTTAAATTAGCTTTCAGGCTTTTGACTCGGCGGTCAAACAAAGCTTTGTACAGGAGTCTGCGTGAACTGGACCGAACGGAACCAGAACACCCCCACAGACCACGGGCTGACAGAACTTCACCTAAAAGCTCCCACAGCGTGTCAAGGAGTTGAACAATAACAATCTCTCAGCTTCAAATGATAAAAACATGCAGAATCTGCCTGCTTTGAACACTTCCAGCCAAAATCATTATCCTCAAGAGTTTAAAACTTGGATCCTCTTATGCAAACATGACGTTACAGTTCATGAGAAACCACAGATATCAATAAACTTTCAGAACCACGTACGAGGCCACCAGATGTAAGGGGTTATGAGGAGGTCAATATTAATACTGACCTCTTTACCTTAATTAATTTACTTATTCAGATTGAATAGTAAATTCACGGATTCTGTTCTTTTTCAGTTTACCCAATATTTCTGTGATCTTTATGATGGATAAATAAACAGAGCCATTAAGTGACAATGGACACGTTAACTTAGCTTGATATGTCAAAGAGACACTATCATTTATTTAAAATGAATCAACTAAATTAACACCATTACACTTGATTGACAGGATTTCACTTTCTTGTAATTTAAAACGTCAGCACACTTAAATTCAACACAACAGACTTCAATATTGGATGTTAACATATTTAGTCTGTGGGCTCTTCGGCTTAATTATAGTTTCCAGCTTAGATAGAGAGGGGAAAGAGTAGGAGGAAAGATTTAAGAAGAATTGGGAGGTTAAGAGAGGAAGTTTATCTTGCATTTATGAAACCAGATGACACTCTTCCGTACGCGTCCAGCTAAGATATCATCACACCTCCAGCAAGCAAACAGCTGCTCCTTTACCTTAAGACGTCCGCCTTGGTTCTGGTAAAGAGCTGTGGTCAACTTTAGACTGACGAGTCGTCGGTCCCGCAAGTCCAAGCTGGACTCCACGCGTGTTTACCTTGTCGGTGTCGGTGATACTCGCTTTCGTCGGCAGAAGTCGTGACAGTCGTGGCTTCTTGGCTCAAGATAATTTATTCCAGGAAGGAATAACAAAGTTTTTGAGCTTACGCTCGGAGTGGACCCATAACAACATGTTATCAGTCCCAGCTGGATGACGAGTCCTTAGCGCGTGACTGTTGGTCATTCAGCTCTTTGGAAAGTTCACATCATCTTTCGAAGCTCCCAGAAACTCACTCGGACTCTTGCCGACTCTAAAGACTCTAAAATGTGACAGCAAAACTTAGGACTAGTACTTAAGGAAGGACCAGTCGAGGAGTTCACTTGTCTTATCAGGACCCAAGGTTACAGCCAGCAGCAGAGGGAAATGTTTAGGAACAGACAGAGAAAGCTGGAGCCCTTTTCAGGAGAAACAACGGATTAAACTGTCTTCTTATTTCTAAACAAAACAGTCGGGTCTCTGTGACCCGAGATTTCCCTTTAACACAGCAGTGAACACAGTTTAACTCTTAAAGAATAACACAGCTTAAAAGCACACATCATGAAAATGACAAAAGTTATTCTTTTGATCACATCAGCCTAAAATCAAAGATAGAAATAGTCTCTTTTTGGTGACTATGTTATCAGATTATAGCTAAATGAATGATTTTGTAGTAAATGTCTTGCTTTACTGAGAGGTCAGTAAAGGTCATCTCTGGAACAGTTCAAAGGTACACAGGTGTCTTAAAAGTGGACAAGGTCATGCCCACTACAGAGGCTAGCCTGTATAAATAAAGGTTGAATGAATGAATGAATATCATTGTACAGGTAGTCCCCGATTTACGAGCGAGATCCGTTACAACGAGTTGCTCGTAAACCGGAAATCTCGTATTTCGGAACGGTTGCCATGTCTCTCGTAAGTCCGGAATTTCGCTCGTAAATTGGAACGGTTTCGCTAGCGCGACTACAAACACTCGTTTTTCATCAAAAAACTGCTTATGAGTGCATAAAAATGATCGGAAACGTGTGTCCACATGTTTAGCTAACGAACTGTGGTGAAAAAACACATGAAAACTCAGTATTTTTTGCGTTTTTTCCAAAAATTCGCCAGCTCGTAAGTCTGGAACCTCGTAGATCAGAGCGCTCGTAAATCGGGGACTACCTGTAATAAACAAGTAGAATTGAAAAATGAATGCATAAAATATATTTAAAAATAATTATATAAATAAAAAATTAAATTACACAAATTTATAAAGTATTTTTTTATTTTGTCCCTTAATTACAGGTGACTGCTGCAGAAATAGCCCATATATTTCATACTGTGAAGCATGCTTTAAGTTACAATTCAGCTGATTGTGGATTTAAACTGACTCTTCAAACACTGAATGACTCCAGCATTGCCAAGAAGATGTCCTGTGGGAGGACAAAGGCTGAGGCAGTGGTCACAGATGTCTTGTGTCCAAAAGCAATAGAGGAAGTGGTTCAAAAATTGAAAAGTGAAAAGAACCCACTACCATTTTCTCTTCAAACCGATGCCTCAAACAAGGGAAATCGGAAGATGTTTCCCTTGGTTGTGCAGTTTTTCACACCAGAGAATGGAGTAGTCAGCAAGGTAATAGATTTTGTTGAAAATCCAGATGAATCTGCTGAGGGGATAGTCAAAATTATACGAAGCTCCCTTGAAAATTTGGATCTATCCCTAGATTATGTTTCTGCATTCAGTGCTGACAACCAGTGCTTTAAGTGGGCCGGAACTCACCGGTACCCAGTTCCGCCACTTCTAAAATTTAACCCTGACAGTACCGGGACTTTTTTTAAGCGTAAGGTGCGTTCCGGAACTTATTTTCGTCTTCTCCACTTGAAAGACCTGTGGCAGATTAGAATGCATCATTTCCCCCGACTGGATTTCAAGAAAGAGTAATGCATCTTCACAACAATAAAACATCTTTGGTGGAGCGCGTCATTTTGGCCAATCACAACCTCAGGATAGACAGGGGGAGGAGACGACAGCGAACTCTGTAAAAAAACAAAAACAAACTCTGCAGCGCGACAGAGCGCGAGGGAAGCGGAAGTAACTCCTCCAACGTGTGGGTAAAGTTAATATTTTTATACATGCAGTGGAGTGTAACCATTGTTTAGTAAAATGGCATGTTGTGTTACAAATAAAACTAAATAAAAATTAACAAAATAACAGTCAATTGCACCCCTAAAGCCACTGAGATAAAGTATCACATTAATTTAATTACCACAGGAGTGAATTTAAAAACAGGATGATGTCTATATGAACTAGTTGAATGAGGTGTCTCTAAAATATCCTGATTCATGATCAATAATAATTTAAACAATTTTTTAATCTGTCCACAGGACCTGACTTTATTTTGTTAGATGTCTCTAAAATAGTTAGTGAATCATGTTTACATGTAGGTAAACATAGATGTTTAACAACTTGTTAAAATACACAAGAATGCAGGAAATGGCATCTACTTTATTCAAAATTTCTGGCAAAACATCTTCACCAGCATATTTAAGAAACTAGTTTTTACTGTTAGTAAGTTTTATTTATATAGCACATTTCACAGACATGAGAGTCACATAGTGCTTTACAAAAGGAAAAATAAAATCATAAAATCACAGAAGTACTATACAAAAAGGTAAAACATAACAAACTCTAAAATCAATGTACAAAATTAACCAAAAGCCTGTCTGAAGAGATAAGTCTTAAGTTTTTAAATGCATCTGTTGACTCGGAGCAGCGCATTGTTAGCAAAATGTTCTGCTGTATTTGACTTGCTGCTGTTGTTGGTTGTTAATTTTTTGGTTGACGCAATCTTTCCTATTTATGTCCTCATTAAATTAGGTTAGTAAATGACTTTTACCTGAAGCATGTTAAAAAATTACAAAATCTGCAGAACTGGGTCCCTCTTAAGTCATATCTCATCAGCATTGGAGATGAATGTCCAAGCCGCCTGAAAGCATTGCTGAGGTTGACAGAAGATTCTGATGGAGTTGAAGAAGAAGCAGACATTGTGGAAGTCTACCTCCTCTTTTGTAATAATGTGATGTGTCTGTTTGAAGAGGTGGTCAAAAAGCTAGAGAGGAATGTAACCACATCTGTTGACCTCTTTTCCATCATGGACTCTTTTTTGAGAAGGTTAATTCAGAGAAGAGATGATGGGTTCTACGGGTACGAACAAGAAAAAAGCTGCAGCGTCTCTTGCCATCTGAAGCTGGTGTGGCCAGGCAGGACTTTACAGCCTTCTTAAACACTGCCATCAGTTCTGTCCAGAAGTGGTTTGACTTCTCAGAGGAAAACTGG
>JBBPBX010069562.1:8307-18828 GCA_038048925.1 Garcialebias charrua
TATATATATATTGCATAATGCTATAGAATTTCTGTTTTCAAGCGATCATGGGCGATAATAAATTATCAGCGAAAAGGATAATTAAAGATTTAGTTCATAACTAAAATTAACCTCAATGTAAAAAACAAAAAAGGGCATCATGGGATATGTTGGTGAATGGAGGGGATGAACACTGGAGTGATAAATTAGGGCACCTGAGTGTATCTGTTTTCTGCTTCTCTAACAACTGCCAACAGTCAGAAGTGATACAAATTACTTTCTGCCACAAATTAGTTCTGTTTGTGTGTCACACTGTGGATAATGTTCACGTTTCTGCTTCTTGTATTTCCCCCTTTTTTTTAACTCCATTTTTCTTTGTCACCTGTTTAAGCCAATTATTGATATTGGCTCTGTTGCTGTATATGCCCCTGCCAGGTTTTTGACATTCTATTACGGTTGTACGAGAGAAGTACTTAATTAATACCAACAGTGCACCAGGAATGAGCACAAACGTTAATCAATTTTTGCTGGTAGGTGAATAATGGCTGCTTTTGTGCTGATGCATTTTTCAAATGATGAACATAAAAGTTCACATCCATCAAGCAACTGTGAGAAAAAAAAATACTGTTTTATTAAAGTTTCTTTTTTTATGTATAGTTTCTGTGCATTATTTTTTTTGTGTTGGGTTTTAAAGAAGCAAATAAAGAAACAGTCTGTTAGTACATAAGGTTTGATGCATTGTACATAAGTGGGAAACAACAAGAAAAAATTATATGAAATTAATATTCTACATATAAAAAATGAAATACATTTTAAGGCAACCACACATTATCACATCTCATTTTGCAGATTTATATTAAAAAATGCAAACATATTTTGGAAAACGGTAAACAACTATGAAAAATCCAAAGTTTCTTCCTGTTTATCAATATTTAAATGAATGAATTATATGACACCTGAGCAGTCTTATTACATATTCCAACCCTAATCTAACAGGTTTCAGATCTGCCAGTCACAGCTGTATTTGACCTTCTAATATGTTTTGTATTGGATGTGATAAGTAAAATAAGCAAAATATAATTTATAAAATGATTGGTTTGTGACAGTGGAGAAACCAATCTCTTTGCATGAATTTGAAATATGTAAAATATGTGACACTCTGTGCTCTCAAGGCAAAGAATAAATGAAGACAGATCCCCAGCTGAAGCCCACACTGTTGTCTTCACTGTCACTGAGGAAATTCAAACAAACAAGCTGCAGCAGCTTCACTGTGGCATATATCTGTAATTTAAGGAATATTCTAATTATCTAATGTGGGATTATACGAAGAGATTCTTAGCAGTCAGTGTCTCACCTGCAGTAGACAACAATCACAGTGATCTCAGTTTATAGAATTAAGGTGGAACTCACGTGTGGGGATTCTATGTTCTGCCATTACCACTTCTTGCTGCTCCTGAGTGGCAGGGAGGAATAAATCATCACCAGCTGTTCTCCATTCAGCTGATGAGCGACCTCATGTTTTTAAGGCTAAGTGGAACCAGAATTACAAGCTGGAGCATTGGCTACCTTATGGTATTTAGTTAGATACCTTTTTGAGATCCTTTCATGCTAAAAGTGCAACTAGCCTTTATGTTCCCTTATCAGTCAGGTTCACTCTGTGCAACACATTAGCTATGGGAATTGCGCTACCGCGCGGTTCACCTGAAGTAATACAATCCTGCCTTGGACAAGGCAGGTGGGCGTCAGCGTCACCACAGAGGCCCCGCCCTCTTGGTACAAAGATGAGTGCGCCCATCTGTCGCAGCCTGTTTGTTTGTCGTTACCATGAGCTCGGTAACACTTTTCGAGCTGGGAGGCCGAGGCGCGGCAGGCCTTGCTGGACAGAGTCGGCTTTGCGCCCGACGTCCTGGGGGCCAGGTGATCCGCCAGCGTGTCCTCCATCTGCGGTACGTTGGCGATTCCTGCTGCCTCCATTCCGGCGACGTCGAGGAACTGGGAGAGCGGCAGCAGCATGGGAGCCCTGGGTTCAGCCCAGGTGCAAGTGAGCTCCGTGTGGTCCTTGTGATTCTTGCAGTCCTTCACTCCTGCTGGTAATCCTTGGGTATTCTCTTCCCCTGTGCTTCCTTACGTCTACCTGGAGCTCCTGCTTCTTGAGAACCCTCTCTCTGGGGTATTCCCACTGCACTAAAACCATAGATATACGGAAGGATCTGTGTTCGGATATTCCCGGAAATGGCCCGCAATGATCCTTAAAAAATCCCAAAATCTGGATACTTATCTTCGGCAGATCCAAAATAAATGTGGCTGTTATTTGTCAAGGGCCTGCCAAAGATAAGTATCCGGATTTTGGGATCTTGGGATTTTTTAAGGATCATTGCGGTCCATTTCCGGGAATATCCGGAAATATAAGTATAAGTATATGTAAAGGATACGGAGATATACTACATCAGATCTTACCGTATATCTATGGTTTCTACAAGCTTTCCAACAACCAAGCAAAATACAATTAACTCTCTCATTGTCCGATTTGCCACTCTTCAACTACTCTTCTACTCTTCCACTGACCTGATGACCACTTACCTCCTCTTGAACTTGGAATCATATGCCCACCTGTCTAAGCCTGCAAACAACATTACTGTAAGCAAAATAGCAATCTTTCTGATCAATAAACCAGACCTGAATAAAATATATACTCACCATGTCTTGTTCTCTGACGATCATCTCGCTTTACCCCCAACGAACATTTTATTATTGTAAATAAATCACTTACCTTTTAATACCTTTGTGAATCTCTTAGTTTTCAGTGCTCTAAACTCTGAATTAAAAACTATTAAAATGACAATATACATGTGAAGCTTATCACTTCTCAGAAAAATAAATTCTAACAAAATTCTGCCGTCTAAAAACGGTTTAAATTTGTAGTCATTTAGGCAAAAACTGCAACAAAAAAAATTCCATTTATAGATGGCCTCCCTTCTCACCTTACAGCCATCCTCTCACACCGATATGATTTTTTTTTAATAGAGAGAAAGGAAAGACAGAAAGTAAGACAACAAAACACAACAATTATCCACAAAAAGAGCACAAGGCAAACACACCCATCCTTCGTCCGCAATCCTGCAAAGCACATGACAGAACACAGCAACGAAACATACATGCATAAAGACTATATTCATGACCTTGCAGTAGATTTCCATAAATAAACATACCCATATCTACAAATATATATACAGTATACATACATATGCATTAATATCACATATCCATCTACATATCTGCATAAGATATCTACATATACATCCCTGCATCCATTTGTGTGTGGTTGTGAGCATGCATAAGTGAATAAGGTTCCTCAAATAGAACATTTAGTAGTGACCGTGAAGCATCAGAGATCCGTCCCCCCAAGGCCCGAGGCAGACGAAAGGGCGATCAAAGCCCAAGACCCCAAGAAGGACCCCAAGCCCAGAGTCCCCAGGGCCACCCGAACAGGACGAGCCACTCGCCCACTCCCCAGATCCGACCAAGGGGGAGAGCCGGACGAGCTCCACCAGCGACTACACACAATGACCCCCGGGGAGCCAACAGCGACAAGCCCACAGGCCCCCGCCGGAGCCCGCTGCAAGAGCCTGCTGCACTGACGTAGCCCCAGGCCCGGTCACCGAGGCCCGGGCACCGGGGGCGCCCATCCCTCAGGCCCGGACCCGATAGGACCAGAGGACCCGAGCCCCACCAGGCAGCCACCAGGCCAAGCCGACACACGCCCAAGCGCCCAACCCCCGAAGGCGAGGCAAGGGCCCCCAGCCTGCCCGCAGGCCAAGGGACACCCACCCAGGGGCCACGTGGCAGGAGCGCGACACCAAGTAGCCTTAGATGTAACAGAGAGGGGGTAGTCCTAATCCCAGCCTGACAATTAGACATTCATACACAGACACACTCACTCAGACCCACCCTCATCCTCACTCACACAAAGACAAACAATAACGACACGTTCCATTCATAATCCTGATGCACACTCTATACCCCTAGGTCCAAGACCTCTATCTGCCCCCTACTTGGGGCAGCCCATACCCAAACCCAGGAGGTAGGCCCATTCATTCTGGAGTGGAGAGTAGCCGACATCCAAGATCCGGCCCAACCCTCGCCCTGTTGACAGGACAGGACACCCGAGCCCAAGCAGCCCCAGGGAGAGCGCAATGCCAGCCCCGCCCACGGTGAACCCCCGGGCCCCGAACCCCCCCATAGCCCAGGACAACCCCTGACGGCCCACCCCCAGAATGCCCGCCAGGCAACCAGGGGGGTGAGACCCCCGTCCCCAAATGTGCTGTTGGTGTGTGTTGTTGTAAAGTGCACTTAAAAAGGAAAGAGAAGGAGCAAAGGCTGGCATTATACCAGTTTCCCCTCCACTCCAACTCTCAAAATATTTAAACTAAAGGGTATTTTTTAAACAAATTGAACTACCGTATTAATTGTATTTCCAGTAAGGACAGCATATGAGTTGGCATATCAATGATTCCTGGGAGCAGTTGCGTCATCACAGCTATTTTGTAATAAAGTGAATATGGTGCATTATTAATTGCACACACCTATGAAAATGGAATTAAATGCCTTAAACTACAGATACAACACTAATAAAATAGGAATTGCATTCTGACCAGTAACACACAACATCAGTGAAGAATGAAGAAACAAATTGGAATAGAAGGAGGAAAAATGAAAAGCATCCAGGGTCACTGGGAGGTAGTGGTGGGAAAGATAGAAAACAGAGGACAGAAATTGCAAACAGAAACGAAGAGTGGAAACCACCAACGCAATAATGGCAAAGCACATGGAATAAACAGATGGAGCAGGACAAGAAGATGAGTGAGGTGGACACAATAAGCTGATGTGAAAGTAAAAACAAAAGAATAAATAGAGCCAGAACAATGAAATGAAAAATGAAAGTAAAAGACTTAAAGAAGGCTGGAACAGGAGATGAAGACCAGACAGTGAGCATGGTGAAAATATGACAGACAATACAGACAGACAGGAAGGTTGATCTAATACAGAGGATAAAACAGTGTTGTATATTGGATAAGTGGCACAGAATAAAAAGAACAGGCGATAAAAATGTGCAGGACAGAGACAAAAAGAAAGATGGAGGAGGACTCTTCTGTTTGTACTCACTCTGAGCCTGCCTCCTAAGCAGATGATGATAAATGTTCACCGGATGGAGATCAACACACCAGTCGTCTCTCCTTAATTACCTCTCACTTACCATTAGCACTGCCACAGCCTCTAAGTCCCAGCATCACTTCCTAGCTCCATGCGACACAACACCTCCCACTGGTACCAAGTAACGTAGCATCTTCCAACTGACTGGCTGTCTGAAATAGTTTCAGGCTCATGGATCCTCTATGCATGGTGGGCAAATAAACCTGCATAAACTGAGCAATAGATGTTCTGTTGGTCACCTTTACTGTAATTAGAGTATCACTGAAATAAATTGTAGCTTTAGAAATGGATACTTGAACAGGCTCTACACCTGGGTTTGCTTTGTCATCATGTTCCTTGATTAAAGATAAAATTGATGTGAATTCTTGAAATCTAAATTGGCTACTTCAAGCATGATTGATGACTTGTCCTTAGTCAAATGCTTGTCATCTACTTGTGTTTACAGCTCTGATAAATCTGAGAGGGAAGTTTAGGTGAGTGCCAAAGTGATTTATTGAAAGATGTTTGTTTTTTTAAATCTGCAAATATGCTAAAAAAAAAATTATACAGCAGCATCTCTAATCCACTTTTATTCAAAGGTCTGATTCCAATGCATGTACAAATTCACTGTAAATTAAAGTAACACAATGATATTAATGTCTGGGATCCAGTTTTGAGTACACTTGTGATGCTTATAATCAAATTCATCCTAATAAGCTCTTTGTGACCACCACTTAGGGCAAATCTAAGAAGTGGTAATTACTGTCTGCATGTCTAGGAAATTAGACTTTCTTCTGCTGATCCAAAACAATGCTGCAGGGTGATGGTAACTGAAACTGAATGACCAACATGTCATCATCATGTGGGAGTGGTGGCGCAGAGGTTAGAGAAGGTGGGCCTGTGATCAGAAGGTCACTGGTTCAACTCTCGGGCTGACAACATCAATATGTGGGTGGGATTGGTGAAGCACCCACACCTGCCTTCACCCTCATTTGCCCCCACTCTGGGCCCTTGAGCAAGGCCCTTAACCCCCACCATCTGCTCCCCTGGGCACCCTAGATAGCAGCTCTCTGCTCCACACATAGGGCTGTGGTAGCTTGGTGGTTTGTGGTTGCGTCAGGAAGAGCATCCGGCATAAATATAATTGCCAAGTCTTTGAATTCGCTGTGGTGACCCCTGAAGAAGGGAGAAGAGAAAGAAGAAAAAAATTACAATCATAATTAAATAAATAAAATAAAAAGTAAAAGTTCAGAATTCAAACAAATTTAGAGTTTACATTTGTATATTTCTTAAAAGTATAGCTTCCCCAAGTGATTGGCGTGGCTGGCTGTTGCTCGGGGGTGGCAAAAGACTAATCTATGGTGGCCCAAGGCCACCGACTGCCACCCCCTGGGGACAAAACTGCTCCTACTGCTCACTAGGATGTCCTGTCACTCTGCTCATCACTCTGTATTGTCTCAGACAAGAAAGAAAAAAAAAGATCTACCTCTGTTCTTGTACACAGTGTAACTCCTACCCCACCTATATCTTTCACCAAAATCGTTTAGTGTTCCTTGAATTCCCTGTTCAATTACCGTCCAGACAAAAAACACTAAGCTGGAAAATTACAAACATTCACTATTCAAATTCTTCAGTGACAGGAGACATCAGTGTACCACTTGTTTATTTTCTTTAAAATACAGTTGTGGTAAAATCTGTTCTTGATAAGATGAAATTCTAATTGGCAAGTTAGGGTGAACAAAAAAGTCTCACTTCGATGATCTTCATATACTTTGTACAAAATTCTGAATGGACCCTAATTTGCGTGTGAAATATGTGAAATTATGTCACCACACTGGCATACTTTAAATAATTTAACTATGTCAAACATTATCAATGCCAGAGTGAAACCGTTGTGCACTGTTTGACAATCTGTGATGTGGATGATACAGTATGCCAAAGACATTGCACGAATGATCCCTGACTACCAATTAGCTACCTGCTATATGCCTCCGTTAACTATCCTTATGCAACAAAATGAAGAATTGTCTTCCCTCTCCTAAATCAAATGCTCAAAGACATTTTTCCCAAAGCCTCTCCCCATCTCAGTACAGTTTTATTGATTGAGCCAGAGGAGTTTGGACAGTCAGTAATTAAATGGAACGACTCGTGGGTGTAAAATTAGCCTTTGTGTCATTAGACTGGTATGACTGAGTGAGTAAAGGAACAAGCACAGTCAAGATGACTGATGACTCAAGGCCAATTAAAAAGCAGAACATAAAGCAAAAGAGAGGACTGACCGATGACGTGACACAGACGTTTATGCATGTGTCTTGGATAATGAACTCTTCAACTGTAATCAATCTGACAAATAAAGGATTTACTTTTACAAAGCTAAGGATAATCCATAGTTTGATTTAGATTTTAAGATAATTTCATAAACATTATTACTAATAATAATAATATTTTGCGTTAAATATTGTGTTGATTAAATGTTAAGACTCCAGGTTACATGACTCCTGATTACAGTAGATGCTTCTTGATAACTAATAAAACAATAGTATGAGGTTACATTTTTGAGGCTGGGATGGGAGATGGGATGTTTGGCTCTTTGAAGGGAGCCAAATATTATACAATAGAATAATTTGTTTCAAAGCACCGTTCAATTTTGAATGGTAGTGATGTCACTACGTAGGCCGTACATAATGACTTTGACAGAAGAGCTGTCCCACCTGACTTGCAAAAGTCAGGGGACACCCTGGACAGGTCGCAAGTCCAACACAGGGACACATAGAGAAAAAAACAACCATTCAAAGTCAAAGTCAAAGTCAAAGTCAACTTTATTGTCAGATCTGCAATATGTACTGTACAGGACATACACAGGACCGAAATTGCGTTTCTCTCAGTCCCTCGGTGCAACAGTAAACATCTAAACATTGAAACACTGAAACATATAATAATAGACATAAGCATAAAATAGTAAAACTAACACTGTCCTGAGTTTTTTGCATAGTGGTATAAGAGTATGAAAATTTACACCAACTCTAAAACTAAAACATTAAACATTTAATGAACATAATACTGTCCTGAGTTTTTGCATACTAGTATAAAAAAAGAGTATAAAAAGTATAACTAAAATAAACTAAAGGTTTCTAGCATTGACATTTGCAAAGTGGCAAAGCAGCGTATGAGTTAATGTACACAGTATATGTATGAGGTAGTAGTTGATGTTGTTATAGAGGCAAAAAGTGGCATATGCAGTAAGGCACATTGGGCATCCCTAAATAAGACCGTTCAGAGCACACTGTATATGTATCAGCAGTGGTGTAGATATTAGAGTAGTGTAAATGTAAACAGTAGTAATTACATGTAAGCAGTAGTAATAAAAGTAAACAGTATTAATAAATGTAAACAGAGAATGTAAACAGTATTATGATTATAGGCAGTGATGTAATACAAACATTAGTGCAAGTATGAGAAGTAGTGCAAACTGTATGAGCACATGACCGAGAGTTTAGTGAATAACCCGTTTGATGACACAGAGTCCAGTGTTAAAAACTTTGTGTTGTGTGGTAATGTGTGAGAAAGTTTTAGTGTTAAGGCAGTTCAAATGGGAGGGGGGGCAGAGCAGGCAGAGTGTTTAGCATTCTGACTGCCTGATGAACAGAGCTGTCTCTCAGTCTGCTGGTTCGAGCCTGGAGACTCCTCAGTCTCCTCCCTGATGGCAGCAGTCTGAAGCAGCTGTGTAGTGGGTGTGTGGGATCACCTGCCATGCAGTGGGCTTTCCGAGTGAGGCGTTTGCTGTGTAAGTCCTGCAGTGAGGGCAAGGAGGTGCCCACGATCTTCTCAGCTGCTCTCACAATGCGCTGGAGGCTCTTGCGGCAGGATGCAGTACATGCACCAAACCACACAGTGATGCAGCTGGTCAGGACACTTTCTATGGCACCTCTGTAGAAGGTGCTCATGATGGGGGTTGAAGCTCCAGCCCTTTTCAGCTTGCGGAGAAAGTAGAGACGCTGGTGAGCCTTCTTTGCCAGTGCTGCAGTGTTCCTGCTCCAGGACAGGTCCTTTGAGACGTGCACTCCCAGGAACTTGGTGCTGTCTACTCTCTCCACTGCGGTGCTGTTGATGGTCAGAGGGGCATGTTGGGCATCCTTCTTCCTGAAGTCCACAACAATCTCCTTTGTCTTCTCCACGTTGAGAGTGAGATTGTTGTGTCCGCACCACAAGGCCAGGCGGCTCACCTCGTTCCTGTAGTCCGTCTCATCGTTGTTGCTGATGAGACCCACCACTGTTGTGTCGTCCGCAAACTTGATGAAGTGGTTGGAGCTGTATGATGGTGTGCAGTCGTGTGTTAGCAGGGTGAATAGAAGGGGGCTCAGCACACATCCTTGTGGGGCCCCTGTGTTCAATGTGATGGTGCTAGATGTGTTACTCCCGACCCGCACTGTCTGTGGTCTCCCGGTCAGGAAGTCTAGCAGCCAGTTACACATTGAGGTGAGCAATTCACTCTCTCATTCACACCTAGGGACAATTTTAAGTTACCAATCAGCCTAACATGCATGTTTTTGGTCTGTGGGAGGAAACCGGAGTACTCAGAGAAAACATATAAACTCCACCCAGAAAGGCCCCTGGACCGGGATTGAACCAGGGTAACCTGCTTGCTGAGAGGCTGCAGCTCTACCGAATGCACCACCGTGCTGCCCCATTAAAAATGTATAGTTACAGTAAAATGTTTTATTATTATTCATATTTTAAGTTGAAACCATTTTAATGTTATAGTTCCACTTGGGGGTTTTATGCACCACGCTGAGTTTAATTCCAAAGCTATATGACACAAACTGTGACAGTATGTTCTTATTTTTAGTCTTTTGTAATATACTGCACTTAGTTTGGTTTTATTTGGATTATTAGACACTTTTGGTATTTTGTTTATTTGTTTGTTATTTGTTGTCATTGTTTGTTGTGACTTAAATGTGTCCTTCATAGCCCTTGCTTCCAGCTCCTCCCACATGCTTTGTATTTTTAATTACACTCCTGTTGTCATTAATCAATCACCTCTCCCAGTATGAAAAACTTTATTGTTTTATTCAGTTTTTTGTCTGATTGGATTACTTTTCATCAATGTTATTGGTAACATATTGATGGTTTGCCTAGGATAAGTCATTAAAAGTGTTTGTGTCTGAACTTGCCTCCTGCATATCTGCATTTGGGTCCTGCTTTCTCTGACCATCCACCAACACTCTTAAAACCTTTGATGGATTTGGGAAAATTGAGTCTTAAGACTATTTTTAAACTATCAGTAGATTGAACTTATGCATTGCTAAAGCAATTATGCTGGTTCTCAGAACACCTATTTTGTATTAAAACCCT
>JBBPBX010069563.1:0-18827 GCA_038048925.1 Garcialebias charrua
GTAGTAGTATTTGCAAGTTACGTAAAAATCTTAACTCTCACAAATCTGTCCCACAGTGTCCTACCAAATTGCTCATTTACATTTATTTATTTCTAAGTTTATTTGACATATTTTTTATGTTGTAAGGGGATCCATCCTGAACCTGCAGCGAGGTGGTGGTACAAAAGCCCAGAACTGTGGGGAAAAGATGTCTGCACTTCACGCTTTACAGAGCGAACATAACCTGAGTTAATGTTTGTATGCCTGTTTCTTTTGTCAAAACTTATTGTGATTATGTCACTCGTGTGTTTGTAGGACCACGTCCAGATCCCGACATCCTGGCATCGGGAGAAAAACTACACCGGCTCGAGTCTCAAACATTTATCGCTCCTGTCCTAGATGGTCTGTCAACTTTGGAGCTGGTACCATCCAGATGTGGGCCTGTACAAAGATGACACAGACCAAGAACAAAGGTAAATAAATAAAATAAGAGTGGAACACATCCTTTTCTGTTATATCACTCATTCAACCTTTATTTCATCAGGTTAATCTCATTGAGCCTCGAGGACTCATTTACAAGAGCGACCTGCTACAAACTAAAGAATGATGACAACAGTAACAGTAGACATTTCCTTAAACAATCAACAATAGACAAACATAAAAGAGAAATACAGATTTTTTTTTACAAAATTAAAAACAAAATATTTAACAAAAACATTATAAAATGGATGTAGAAAATCAGTAGCAGTAATCAGTAACAGGAACACGTCTGCATTGGTTTTTGCCAGGATTCCAACAGATTTTAAAAGCCATTTAGAGAAGTCAAGGTCGAGAGCTTCAGATCTTTTTGTAAGATATTCCATGAAGCAGGAGCGGAATAGGAGAAGGCCCTTTTTCCAAGTTCAGTCCTCACTGATGGAACACTGCAGGTAATCATGTCCTGAGAGCGCACACTGTAGCTGCACTCACACAGAGACATGTAGGAGGAGATGTATGAGGGCAGCAGACCAAGAAGTGATTTAAAGATGAAAATGTACCAGTGGAAGACTGTGTGAGGTTAATGATGTCCAGTTAACCAGTGAATACAGATCATAAATAAAGTTTTTTTTTAACTCTCACAAATCAGTCCAACAGTGTCCTACCAAATTGTTCACCTGTCCCTTTATATTTATTTAAAAGTTTATTTGACATATTTTTATGTTGTAAGGGGATCCATCCTGAACCTGCCAGCAAGATGGTGGTGGTGGTGCGAAAGCCCAGAACTGTGGGGAAAAGATGTCTGCACTCCACGCTTTACAGAGCGTACACAGGTATAACCTCTGAGTTAATGTTTTTATGCCTGTTGCACCGTACGTTTCTTTTGTCAAAACTTATTGTGATTACCGGGTATGTCACTTGTGTGTTTGTAGGACCACGTCCAGATCCTGACATCCTGGCATCAGGAGGAAAACTACACCGGCTGGAGTCTCAAACACTTATTGCTCTTGTCGTAGATGGTCTGTCAACTTTGGAGCTGGTACCATCCAGATGTGGGCCTGTGCCACAGGGTGGACTGGTTTCTTAAAAGTGCCCAACTGAGAAGTCCTGCGTAGCATCATTCTGCACCACATGGCTCCAGACTTCCCTGCTCTTCCTTCGACGTTGCATAGTCTTCCCAACATGTGTTTTGTGCCCACACTCAGTCAGTTTATGCATCTTCAGTCTCTGCAAGTGTCAGATGAAATACAGGCCAGAACCAGGGAGCAGTCCAGATGTTCTGCAGGGGTACAGCTTCGACAACCAAGGCTTACTGCCAGCTGTTTCTGTGTTGCTTACAGAGGAGGAGTATGCTGCCACAGCACTGGCAGCTCAGATGGTCAGGGGGTCCACTAAACAATAACTGTTGAACGGGTATGGCGTGATGAATTGATTGATGATTGGTTGATCAGATGAAGTCTAAACTGGACATGTTTTACTTCAACACCATCAATGTGTTTATATCAATGCAGTATCATAAAATGTACAAATCACCTTTTTGTTCCTTCGTATTTTTAATATTCAGTCTCAAGCTGTGTGAATCACTGTAAATAGTTTAATTTAATACTGTAAATAGTTGTTACTCATGAAAAATACAAAAACGTGCCAATTTCTTTAAAATGAAATTGCATAATTTGGGAAAAATATCTATAATCCACTATAAGTTTATAGATATCAGTTATAAATTGTTAACTTAAAAAGTTAGTTTTTTTTCTTGTTTTTACTAGATTTGTTGTAAATTATACATGTTTTCCTTGCAATTCAACTCAATCAAATAATAATAAATAAATAAAAAGTATGCTGCTCAAGTGTGTTTTAATTGAAGAATGTTTAAAATAATTCAAAACTTTAAAATAAAGTACATAACACTAGAACAGTTTACATACATGTGACAAGCTTGGATGTTATTTTTTATTTTATAAACTTACTGCAACGGCACCTTAGGATTTTCACCCAAGGACATAATTTATACACAGAAAAGGCACTTGGGTTTGTTTACAAGTAAACAAGAGACTGTGTTCCAAGATACAATATACATTTTATTTACACTAAGTTAAAAACTAATTCTAATGGAGGCAATACTGATTCTTAAATATTCAGCCAAGGCTGAGGCTTTCCAGTGGTCAGTCAACTAAAATATTTAATGATGGTTCAATGTAACAAGAGCAGAAATTCACCCACAAGCTGTGATGATGCACGAGACACGAGTGGAACAACCTACACAAGAGGACTGCTGCCTTCAACCTGGAACATAAATATGAAATTAAGTAAACAGAAATAAATATGTTTTCCTGATGCATGCTCAATAATCCAGGTAGAAAAATCTAAAAACGTTAAGTCAGGTCCTGTGGACTGCCCCAGCCAATCTGCTCATAGACACTGCCTAATTACAGAGACGAGCAGGCTGTAGTAAAGCATGGTAGGACAGATAAGGTTGTTTTCTTGCCCCTCAAGAACAACCAGGAACTGAACAAAAACAACAGATGAAACTCAGCCATTTTCCTCACTGTCTAATGCTAACACTTGTGACATTTTCTGACAATTTAGTCCAGAACAGCTAGCGCCACTGCAGCCACCCAAAATTGTGCAGGCATCTGTTTGAACAGCTAAGTGGCAGCCGCGGGTCCTACGCGTAATTTCTTAATAAAGATATCTAAAAACGTCATTATGACTAGTCATAATTACGTTTGAGATATCTTGAATTGTCATTACGGATGTCTGACACTTTAAATGACGAATTGGGTGACGTCATTTAAGATATCTTTAATTACATTTTGACTAGTCAAAATTCATTTTAAGATATCTTGAATTGCTATTCTGACTAGTCAGAATGTAAATACAGATATCTTAAATTAACATTCTGACTAGTCAAAATGTAATTGTGACTAGTCAAAAGTCCTTTTTAGATATCTAGAATGTAATTACGGATAGTCAGACTTCACGATTTAATGTTAAAAGGGCTTGCCATAGACACACTCTCGAGTGTTATCTGTGGTCATCAGCCCCTGCTCACGTCACACCCCTGTCACCTTATCAGCACCTCTTCGCCCTGAGCTCTAATGCTCCTCTGAGGAACGCAAGCGTAAGTGTGTGTGTGCACGTACTGTACGTGTGTGTGTGTGTGGAAGGAGCCTGTCCAAGCAGTGAAGGGAGGAAGTGTGTAGAGATAAGGCTGGTGCAGAGGGCAGCAGACAGGCCTGGCACAGTGAGGAAGGTGATGAAGCTGCAGAGGATGTGTGCTGTGATTGCTGAGATGAAAGTGTTGCCATCCAGATGTGCTGCCCCCGTCTCCACCGCTCCGCCTCCAGCTCTAACCCTGCTGCAGTCTCCTCCAGCTTTGACCCCCCCATGGCCCTTTTGCTCAGCTCTCTGTTCTTCCTGCTGAGGGGGCCCCTTCATTTCTTCATTCCTCCAAACCGATGACTGTGAGAGTTCATTCTGAGTGTGACACACAGCTGTTCGCACCAGACACTCAAAAAGGCCCGTTTAGGAGTACCGCATTTTCCGGTCTATAAGTCGCACCTTTTTGCCTAATTTGCATGCCCTGAGACTAATAGAGAGGTGAGTCTTGTTTATGGATTTTTCCCCATATTTTTTAGACCAATTTTTGGCTCAGATATGACCGTTTTTCATTTTGGCAAAAAATGGTGCAGTACCACTTTTGTCCGCTAGGGTACACGGACTGTTCCCACCTCATGTGTCCGACGGCAGCCTCCTCTGGTCGGACTGACTCTGTCGCAACCCGGCCTCCTGCTCTGGAGGTATGAACAACTGTTAGCTCAGTGTTTGTTAGCAAAATAGCTCATAAACCACAAGGCGGATTTTCTTTAAAGCTGCTATATGTAACTTTTCTAACAATAAATTTTTAACATATTTCTTCACTCTGTCACTAGATTGATGTTAGAGAAGTAATCTCTGAAAAAAACTAAAAAAAAATATTGTCCCCTTGCTTCTCCAGGTGGTAAATAAGCATTTCTAAAAAGAAAAAGTGACCCGCCATTTTCCAGCCAATAAAAACAAAGTTTGTAACCAGCCAATAAAAACCGAGCTTGAATTTGAATCAGCCAATAAAAACAGAGCTTGAATTTGAATTTTAACAGACCACAAGGGGGCAGAGCCATATATGGCTCTGAGGGGGAGGGATCAGAATGCTTTGCTTGTTGAAATTTTTTCTAAGTGCTGATGTTCTACAGAAACTGCAGACTGAACCTTTAAACTTACAGAAAGTAATTATTTGGTGGTCATTTACAAACTATTAGCTGTTGGAATTGTTTGAGATAAAATTTAATTGGGGGCTGCCATTGCATGTAAATGCATGGAAGCCACCTATTGTTATTGTGCTCGAACGTGTGTCTACATTGTCGTCGAGCGTTAATGCGGCCCGAACCACAATGTCTACCCCCACAAAAGTTATATCAAAACGACTGGCTCGGCCCCCTGATGTGTGCTATTACTTTTATTGGCATTTCGACTTACCATGGCAACGTAATTTGCGAACAAAGACGTAATGAATCTCCAAATCCAGGAACTAGTTGGTTACTGCCCACTTATTATTCTACACCAGAAAAAGTTATCTTTTTCAACTTTAATACGGACCGAACCACAAAGTGAACCCCCACAAAAGTTATATCAAAACGACCGGCCCGACTCAGAGATGTGTGCTATTACTTTTCTAAGCAATCGGAGTTACCATGGCGATGTATTTTGCTAACAAAGTTGCCATATTTCCCCATTGAAAATGAATGGGAGAACACTCCTCACACAAACTGCTGCTGTCAAGTCACATGATTTAGAATCTGATGAAAACATACTCACTGTTGGTACTGTTTGAAACTCATAGAAAGTATTTATCAAATGTATCTCTAGAACTGATTAACATTTGGAGCCATTTTGAGATTAGCACTTTGAGATTTTCATTAATGAAAAGTGCGTTATAAATTGAATTCATTATTATTATTATTATTATTTTGATTCAAGATGTCTGGCAACAGCCTGGCAGCCCCCGTCAAAGTTTCTCCGGAACTTTCTAGTTTAATTTATTTATAATTTATTTTCGCAGCGCTACCGTTTGGAAGACGTCAAAGCGAAACAATTTAAATTCAGCAGATTTGACCATTACGTGAATTTATTGAGGAACGGTTAAGCTGAGACACATGTTCGCTATAAGTTTTCAGCAGACAAATAATTGTTTTTACCGTGTTAAACTTGTTAAAAGTCCTTCCGTGCATGCTTCTGTGCTCGTCATTTTCAGCAGGGCAAATGAGGCGGTGACGCATAATAGATGCGACTTAACTGAAGGTGCGACATGTTTATGGATTTTTCCAATTTATTGCCAATAATTGGACAAAGCGACTTATAGAGAGGTGCAAGTTATCAGGCGGAAAATACGGTAATGTGCAATTTATTTTGTCTGCCTCGCTAGAGCAGCGTGACATTCAGCACTTTCTCCAATGTTCGAGTGAAATTAAAGGTTTGGTTTTGTGTGCATCCTCATGAAGCTATCGGTTAGATCTTCTGAAGGGAGGTTCTGTGGACGTGTGATGAACAGTTAATATCTTACTGGTTGAAGATGGGATGTTGAAAGACCTCGTTTTGGACAAATAAAATTAAATTATGACCAGAGTGTGGAACGAAGCTGCTTGCAGAACAAATCTTCCTGAAAAATCTTGTGAATCTTCACGTACGATGTTAAGAATATCTTCAACATGTTCACGTGATCACATGTGGTCACACGATTTTCTGAATTTTGATCACATGTAGAAATCATGTTAAATTCACGTGGTGGATTTAACATGTATTGATGGGTGAAATCATGATTATCCACATGGGAAGATGATGTGTTTTACATTCAAAATCTGTGAGGTGTAGTGGAACACCCTTGTCTCTGAAAACTGTAGTTGAAACATCTTTTCTTTGAGGCCTTCAAGAGAAGAGTGGACACTATTTGATTACATTAATATTGAATCAAAGATCACAAATCACTTCACCAAGATTCTTTTACTTTGTGCTAATTCAAATATATCAACAGAATAACCTTCTGTCATTTTATGGTCATTTGTTATTTGCATGAGCAGTGTTATTCTTCAATATGTTGCATGATCATTGTTAATGTTGGTGTATTCTTGATATGTGGACACATGAATCAAAACTCTGTCTAAAGTTGAAGAACATGTCAGATTGTACTCTTCAGTTTTGTTTAGAAGTTAGAAAACAGCTAATCAGGTATTTCATAAAATCTGGCGCCTGTTTTCTGTGTTCTCTTAAAACAATCGTTCTCTGTTATTCTGAAACAACCTTCACACTTTCTGACATCTTTAAGTTCAAGTAACTCCCTCCCACTGGTCGAACGAACCAATGAGGGTAGTGAGTACTACTGATGTCAAACTCCCTTTAAAAGTTCCATTTCCTGTTTCTTCCGCAGTTGCTGGAGGAAGTTTAAGCAGTAATGACTTTCTCTTTTAGCTGTCGAACGTTTGGTCAAACACTAAAGACCATTGTTCTTCAGCAAGGGTTCACTGCATGCCGCTGTGAAACCCGCCTCGAGCTTCTAAGCTCCCACTTTGAATGAAATTCCTTGGAGGAATATTTTATCTTGAAAACCAAACCGGAACTAGTAGTTGCTACCTCGGTGAGGTTGATGCGGACTTGAGCGAGCCGCTGGAGAATGGACATGCTAAGAGCCTGAAAAAAACGTAGCTGGACGGACGGTCCGTGCACGTTAATGCCGGGTTCCCACCAAACGCGTTTCGCACCGCAAAAAAGCTACCGCACTGTGTTGGCTGCTTGTCAACAGATGTCTGTTCACATCGAACGCGTCTGATGACGCGCAGTTGGAGCAGCGTGGCTCCTTTTCCGTCGGGTTTGTTTTGTACACCGGGCAGATGAAATCAGCTGTTCGTGAGCCTCGTTACTACTTGAATGGGTTTTCTACGAGCCGAACTGCGGCTCCCAACGTCTTTGTTGAGATTAAAACTTTTTTTTACGTTTGGGGTGATCGTACGCTCGAGCGGACAGCGGCAACTGTAAAAATGCCAAGTTTCTTACCGGAGGCTGGTTTCTTCATGGAGGCTCGTTGGGGTAAGTTTAAAAAGTCCAAAAAAAGTCCTGTCGTCGTTGCGTCATCACATAGCAGAGGCTCTCCCGATTGATTGCTGCGACGCGGCGAGCAGCCGACGTAGGTCAAGGTTCATTTAAATGAACTCCGGCTGTCGCTGCTTGGACGCGACGTGGGCGCGGAAAACAGCTGCCGCTCACTGCCGCGCTGCTTGAACTGCTGAAGACGCGCCGCGTCACGCCGCGCCGCTCCAAGATGCGCGGCCACATTCATTCATTCAACCTTTATTTAGTCAGGTAAATCTCATTGAGCCTCGAGGGCTCATTTACAAAAGCGACCTGCTACAAACTAAAGAATGATTAACAGCAATGGTAGAATTTCCTTAAACAACAAACAACAACAACAAAAAAACGTAGGAGAGAAATAGAAAGTGAAATGCAAAGTATCAAAACTAGCAAAACACCACAAGGTAGATGTACAAACCACAAGGTAGATGTACACATAGACTTTCAATGTAGAGCGGCTGCTTCGGCGGCGCAAAACGCGCTTGGTGGGAACCCAGCGTGAGTGGGCATACTTTACCTGAGTTGGGACAGAGAATCTTCGCAAAAGGTAAAAAGTCGTTGTTCAACGCGGACGGGAGTCTACCGGACGCCGCCAAAGAGTGTGCCTATTTCTGGTCAAACACTTCAAGATAATAACCCTCCTCTCCTTCCTCCATCTTTCTCCTCCTCTTAACTATTCCTTTTAAATAATAATATTAATAATAATGTGTTTGTCTGTCATCTGTGTATGTTTACCATACACAGACGAAATTCGTCTCTGCATTTAACCCAACCACCACCAGGTGGTGCAGTGAGCAGCCAGAAAGCGCTCGGGGAGCTGGAGAAATAGGTGTGCACTCATAGACACCCCAAGGTGTGTAGTGGCCGGGACGCGAACCCGCGTCCTTCGGGTCCCAAGTCAAAAGCCTTGCCACTACTGGCTCATTCTTGCCAGTAACTAAGTTAAAAAGCCTCCAGATAACATGTCCTCTCAATACTTGTTTTCTGTTGTCCCTAATTTAAATCTGCTGATGAGTAAATTATAGGAATCTGATCGATCAATCAATGTACATGTTATGATGTAATTTTATGATTCTGTTAATAAATGATTCAGTTCTGCTGAATCAACATAAATTAACGTTTCATTGTCACATTCATCTGGTTAAGAAATTTATTGATTAATCCTGAAAAAGAAGAGAACCCGTGAATAATTGATGATATTTTGTGTCAGGATAAACCCTGCTCATTTTACATCTAGTGTATATATCTATATTATTACACATGCATCCATCCATCCATCCATCCATCCATCCATTATCTTTACCCACTTTTTCCCTTTTGGGTCACGGGGGTCACTGGCGCCCATATCTAGCAGTCACTGTACGAGAGGTGAGGGACACCCTGGACAGGTCTCCAGTCCATCACAGGGACACAGAGACAAATGGGACAAGCAACCATTCACTCTCTCACTCACAGCTAAAGACAATTTAGAGTTACCACTCAGTCTATGGTGCATGTTTTTGGTCTGTGAGGAAACCGGAGTACACGGAGAATACCAACACATGCACTGAGAGAACATGCAAACTCGGGATTTGGTCTGGCAACCTTCTCGCTCAGAGGCAACAGCTCTACCAACTGAGCCACCGTGCCGCCCTGTTTCCCCTATGTCACATATTATTTTCATACATGGGGATATGATTGATTTTAATCCCCACTTTGATTGCCGATGTGTGCTGCTGATTATCCATGCTGCTGATTTATTTCATGCTGCTGTATTCGTTGTTACTCATCCACTCACACAGACTCCTGTTTTCCTGGTTAAATAAAGGTTAATAAAAATGTGCTGCTGTTGTTTGGTGTATTGTTTTGCACCAAGTGCTTAGTGTATTCTTAGTTTATATCTTATATCTTATTACTGTTTCTTTTACACTTTAAATTTTTGCTGTTGTTTGATGTAACTGGGACCCTGTGTACACAATGTCATTCCGCCTCATGTACCACTTGTGGTGGAAATGACAAGTAAAGAACCTTGACGAATCACATGTCACAGGTTAACATGATTTCTACATGCGAAATATATTTCTTTTTTCAAGAGCTTAAATGTTTTTTATAAACCTTTACATTGCTGTCATTTTCTCACTGTGTGGTCATTTAAATAGATTTGTATGGTTATTTACAAACAGCTAACTTATATAAAAGGTCTAACAGCCAATAACTAGATGCACTTTTGATGCAACTTATGGTTCATTATGCAAGAAAATCTAAATATGTTAGCTGGAATAAACCCCTAATGTAAAATTGATGGTAGTTTAAATGTTTGTACAAACAATTTTGAGTAAACTTGTGAAAATTTCGACATGGCATTAAGGACTATAAATGTTTTTTAGGTTAAAAAAGTTTAAAAAAAGGTGGCAATTCACTTTGTATTGGCCTCACGCATAATAGCTGTGAACTCATCAACATAGAGATTAAAATGAGTAAAACAGAGGTTGTTCAAAGATCTATTTACAACAGGTAAGATAGTATTTGTTCATAACCTTTCCACATAACGTCACTTTAAAATATCTGACTTTAAGTGAAGACATGGAGTTCAATTTGGTTTATCTGAAGGTTCTTCCATTATCCAACTTGTTCCGAGAGGAATCAACAGATTTCTTGACATCACGGTAAAAGCTGAACGATTGAGAATCTGCACAGCTTGGTTAAGTGATGTTTGGTTTCCATATCTTACTATATTATGAGAAGGAAAGAGCAATCCAATGTGCCCAGGTCTCTGGAAAAGTTCAAATAGTAAGTTAAGGGTAAAGGGTAAATTGCTGGCTTCCATTAGCAAAACATACAAAATGGTTTTCATGTTAATAGTTCAGTGTTGAAGTTATTTTGGAGTTTTTTGGTGCAAAAGAATGAACATCTTGGTGAATTCTCCATTTTCTTTTACAGTACAAGTTAAACAAAGACACAAGTGTATTCAGTGTGACAGTAACAAAAGCAAACAGCTAAATAAGTTATTGAAAAATAAGCTCGCATGCACAAATCTGTATTAGCACAAGTAGGACAATAAAAGGAGGCAGCATTCCCTTTAAGGGGCTTTTTTGGTGTGAATCACTGCAGATAAATGTCACTTTCTGCATAAATCCTGTCCTCATCCTTTTTCAGTGACTACCTCAGGCTGCTTGGGGAAGTTCTTCGCTGCTTAAACATGTGCAGTGTACATCTTTGTCTTTCCTTTCACTCCTTTTTTCATCTCTTGGAGCCATCCTCACTCAATCTTTCCAACTCCCACTTCCCTCTGACCATTTAACTCTAACAAGTGCTCTCGTGGTTAATGAAATTTCCCTGTCTCTCCTCAAATTTCTGTGATTAATCTTACCGTGTCTTCTTCCACTTTTCATCCTCTCACCTCTTAATAACACCCACTCACCTCACGTCCACGGAGAAACAAAGGTTCTTGCTTCTGTTCAGCCACATAACTCTTATTTCGGTTGCGTTTAATCGGATGCACAAGCGAGGACGACGAGGAGAAGGGAAGAGGCTGAGGAGAGCCAACATTTGCCTAAGGCTCTGCAGTCTGGGTCGATACGTGGTCTTAAGTTTATCTGATTTTTATCAGTGGAGCCGACAGGGGGGTAGGTCAACGGGCTGTGCCCACGTCAAGTTGACCTTTTCAGGGACGACGAGGAGAGAGCTCCCCCCGAGAGCCCCTCGGTCCCCTGTCACCAGCTGACTGGCACAAGTCTGCTGCGCTCAACGACAAAGTCTGCAGAGACGTCTATATCAGAGCTGGGCCCGTGTGACAGGGCCTGGCTGTTGTATTTATAAACTGTCCTTTGGCCGTGACACTTTGCCAATGATCGCCTTCTAATTTATGCAAGCAAATCTCCTCGGCGCAAAAATGAAAGCTAATAGAGTCATTAGCTGCTAATTCGTGCCGGGATACCTTGTATAAATTGGCTTACTTTGTAAAGCCCTCCCTTGATAATAACCCCCCAGCCCCTAAACGCACCACCTTCCCTCAGTCTCCCCTCGCTCTTTCATTCCTCACTTGGACCAAAACAGAACCCCACACTCTGAGCTTGAGACATTATTTTAGTGCCTAAATGGTTGATGGTGTGTGTTTGTTTAATGGTGTGTGAGGCAGGGCTTTTAATGTGTGTGCAGAGCAGAGGCTCTCTCCCCACATACATAAAACATACATGCTCAGTGGAGCTGCAGCACCAGACTCCCTGCGTGCTTTTTGTGCCTATGTCTTCCCACCTTGCAGCCCGTGCCCTCAGCTGTTAGTGCTGATGTGTTATTGTGCAGCCTGATGGCTGATTATGATGTTAAATGTTTATGAGCATTGATCAGCGATGTCCCCAACGTGTGAGCCGTTTCATATCCTCGCTGGCCACTGCTTAACGGCGCACTGATGGATGCACAATGATCTCCAATACGAGGCGACCGAGACCTGCAAAGGCTGCATGCAGACACGCACAAACTCGATTGACACACCAAACGCACAGACAACAGATTTCAGTATGTCCACTTAGGCACTTCAATTGTTGTATTTGTGTAAAGATTATAAGAGAAGTAGAAAATAATAGGGGTAGACAAGCACTTGACAGGAAATGTAAAGCAATTGTGATAGAAGCAAAGCTGGTATAACATCGCAAGCTCTTTTATCACTATACAGAAACAGAAACATGTTCTTTAGTTGTCTTCCATCTTCCATACAATGTTCTCTGTTAGAAAAGTAAAAAATAAACACCATATTACACATTTAGTTACTATTTTTTTTTTTTAATTGTTAGAAATGTATCTAAATTATTTAAATGCATATTCATGCAAAATTATAAACTGCAAAATATTAATACACTGTATATATAATTAGACATTTAAGATAAGATAGCTATTTAAGATAGGTATTTCAATCTTATTTTTCTCTTCTGGCTTTTAGTAACTGATACAGTTAAACATTAAAGTGATACGTTCTTGTTCATTCAGTTAGGAATAAACCTTTGTGCATCTCACTCTGGCTCCTCCTTTAAAGTGGACTCTCCGTGGCGACTTAGCCTTTAGCCAGGATGGGAGACGTCAATCAAAACCTACACACTAAAAATTGCTAACTCAAAAAATAAAAAATAAATTAAATAATAAATAAATACTAAATTTATAAACCGGGCTATAGGTCAGATTTGGACCATGCCAGCTCTGGGCAGTTGTAATTTTGATCCAAAAGGTGCCTTTAAAATTATTAAAATGATTAAATTGTTGAATTTACACTAATAATATGTTGAGTTTAAAAGAACTATCCAAAATTTGGGTTATTATTTATTTACAACTTGTATTTGTGCTAACTGCTATTAGCATCAGGTATAAAACAAGTGATGTTTTATTAAACCATACTGTGCTGTACTTTGACACTTTTTCACTTATTTTATTTCTATAAACTCTCAGATGTTGTTTTCTCAGA
Organism: Garcialebias charrua; assembly: GCA_038048925.1. NCBI lineage: Eukaryota > Metazoa > Chordata > Actinopteri > Cyprinodontiformes > Rivulidae > Garcialebias > Garcialebias charrua. The sequence goes on from JBBPBX010069563.1 coordinate 13,046, forward strand.
TCACACTATTGGTTGGTTTTCTAATTTTTCTCAGTTTGGAAGTAATGTGTACAACACAATGGTACTTTGTCTAGCTAGTTAATGTTCACTAGTGCCACAAGGCTCAACCCACTCCTTTTACAACTTATAAATAATGTACATCAAAACATGGCACATCTTTTCATCTCTATGTTGATGATTCATTTATTTCCGAGCTAACGCAGTTGTCAATGTTTTCCATTTTCTACATTCTACATTTGGCATCATTCAGTCAGACTCATTCCATCTCAAACTGGTGCTAAACGCTGATAAACCCACGGGGATGTTGTTTTCAAACAGAAAGTTGGTGCCAGCAGTCCTTCCTCCTATCTCAACCATGCATCGTGTTCCTATTGAGTTTGTGGACTCTTAAAAATACTTGGGAATTTTAATTGATGCACTTCTCTCTTTTAAGCACCATATTGAAAACCTATTAAAGAAACTGAAATTGAAGAATCAGATCTCTTTTAACTCTGAACGCCAGGAAACAGCTGCCACTTTCCCACCAGCCATTGACTATAGACATCATTTACATGAATGCCCCTGCCAGCTCCTTGCAGATGTTGGATGATCATAACTGGTTGTAACTACCGTACCCATCACTGTACTCTGTATTATCTACATGTGCTCTCACAGTAGTACAATCCCTCCTTGGTCTGCTGCCTTTTTATATCTCCTCCTTCATGTCACGCCATCAGTGCAGTTACAACATGCGCTCTCAGGCCTTCATTACCTGCAGCGTTCCATCAGTGCAGACTGAACTTGGCAAAAATGCCTTTTTTACTCCATTCCTGCACCTGGAACACCTTGCAACACTGAACTGAAGCTGTCTAAGTTGATTTCTTTAAGGGATTTTACACATTTGATAAGGTCATCAGAAAAATCTAAGCAAACATTCTTGTTTTTAGTATTTTACCTTGTTTTATATGACATTTTGATTTTATTGTTGTTCAAAACACTGTTTTAATTGCTTTTATTGTTCTATATTGTTTTTTTAATTGTACTTGTTTGTTGTCGGTCTAAAACAGGTCCCTTTTGAAAATGAGTCCTCTTGACTGAATGAGACTACCTGTATAAATAAATGTTGCATAAAAATAAAATAAATTAATAAAAAAATTCACCACCTTCCCTCAAGATCTTTAATTTGAATTTTCTGCAGAACATACATAAAATGTAATATCTGGAGTCTTTGGTCATTAGGAACATGTTAAGAATATGCCTCTGTAAACTAACTTTTATAATATGAGATCAGTACGTTTTGTTATTGTCATTTTAGAATATTTAAGATAATGTAACCATTTCATGCTAACACAGTTCAGAGTGACATGCTTTCATGTGACCTACTATGCTTTACTAAACTCTCTTTAGTCAACAGATAGTTCAAATCTTTGGAAGTGAGATTTTATGGAAAAGTTATGAACATTTAATATCTTACCTGTTGCAGATAACATTTTGAACAGCCTCATTTTGAAGAGAGAGTTTAATTCTGATCAACTGACGAGCTAATAAACATGGGCAAGACCAAAACAGATGCTGCTGTCTTTAAAAACAAACAAACAAACAAACAAACAAACAAAAACCTCATAGTGGTTTATGCACAAGGCATTTTATAAGCTGATATATTACAGTTCATTTTCTGTGCACAGCAAAGTTAACAGTAACAATTTATAAATTAGATTTTGCTTTAAAAAGGCAGCAGCCTATTTTGGTCATGGCTCAGCTCAGACTAGCCACTGACTCGTCGTTCTAGTCAGAAACTCTTCAAAGTGAGGTCATTCAGAGACCCATCTACTACAGGTGAGATGTTAATTCTTCACAACCCCATTTCAAAAATATCTGAGCTAACACATCCAGTTATCTTTATTTACAGTCAGGATTTGTTAATTGTTTCCCAAATATAATAATTTTCCCACAATCCTTTATGTTTTAGCAGTGCCCAGGATGGTTCTTAAACTCAAGTTTGTTTCCGTATTTTATTTTATTTTCTGGTTATTTTGCTTTTAATGTGAAATGCTGGTGCCAAAATATTTGATGACAACGGTATGTCAGTTCTGAAACAGATTATCATATTTTCCAGGACCTCAAGATGTGTCTTCCAACACAGTTATTTAAAGAATGATAAGTTTCTCACAGCATCATTCATGCTTAAATAACTTTGTTGACAGCTGAACTGGATTGTCTCCAACATTCCCATTGCTGCACTTTTATCTCTTTTCTTTGGTAAATTTAGAAAGTGTTTGTACTTGGTTGTTTTTAAGCAGGAGATGCACTTCTTTCTTGCTATCATATGATGGTTTGTCATGTTGCAGAAAACAAAACATGCAAGCTCAGCAAAGTGCCTTCTATAATTAGAAAACACTACGGTAAATGTTTTCTTGTAATTTAAACTGTTAGAGCAGAAGAAGGGAAATTGTTACCAGTAGCAGAGGCGCATGGCTCTGAGCTCGCAGACGTGTTGTCATCGGTGGTTTACGTTGTTAGCAAAGTGAGCTGCCGTGTGATATTAAACAGAAGTAAACTTAACGTCTGCCAGAAAGTTGGACAAAAACTGAGCTCACAAATCATTCTTTGGCGATATGAGTTTGAGTTATGATCTGAATAATCAGGTTTTTTCCATTTGAGCTGGTGAAACTAAAGCTCTACTGTCAGACATGACACACACATGCACAAACTTAGACGCACAGAGAAAAGGTCATAGAAGCAGTCTGTGCCAGCCTTTTAAGAGAAAATCCAAAAATTGCAGCATGTTTTCCCTGGAAAGACTCACAGTCCTCTCAGCAGGTCCAAGAAATATCTCCCCCACACACACTCCACAACGAGCTGCAGCTGGAAAATACAAAGTGGAATCACAGACTTTACTTACAGACACACAACAAGTCTCACGGAGAGAGAAAAAAAACTAGAAACTTATCACTTTAGAAAGAGTTATGCATGATTTTTTTTATGTTTGAAAAACAGAAAGCTATTTTGTTGATTTAAAATGAAGAGCTCAAATCCACCATCCAAATAACTAAATATTTCACAACTTTTAAGGCTTGAAATCAGGAAAATCAAAAGGTAATGTATTGGGTTCCTTGGCAAATGCTTGATGGGAAATAGTTCAAAAGGACACTTATAATTCCAGTTTGATTTGTTGGTCATGCCTGTCTTCACACCAGCTGAGAATCACAACACAGCCCCCTCCTTATCGCCATCTTAACTTTTCTCCGACTTCAAGGATTAGGAAATAAATAGTTAAGTCAATCCGATTACTTAATTAATTAATTCATTAATCACAGGCTCACAAATTTTCTCCGTCTCCATTCATCAAACGGCTCAATGGCTTTCTTATGGATGGACATGAAGCTGTCCCCGTCAAGAGTCGTGCCGCTGTCGTCGAGATTAATCGAGAATCTGCCTGCATGGTAAATGCGCCTCCGAGCCACTTCTGTGGTAACTGGTATGTAACACTGGGAGCAATCAGAAAGTGTAAAGAGCTGGTGCAATGATCGAATGTGGTCTAATTAAACAAAATTCACATTTAATTTCAACTTGTTCTGTTTTTTGTGTCTGCATGGTTTGAATGTTTTTGTAGCTTGATTTAAAATGGGCATCTGTGCTTGGTGGTATTGCCTCACAGAGACAAGGTCCTGGGTTTAAACCCCAGTTTGGACTGGGGGTCTTTCTGTGTGGAGTTTGCATGTTTTTTTTTTCACATGTCCTCTCACAAGCCTCCCCCCCAAAAAAAAATAAATAAATAAATAACTAAATCATAGTAGACATAATAGGACAGATCTGGCTCGGGCCACTCTTGCAAAAGAGATATGTGATCTGAATGGGATTTTCCTGGTTAAATAAAAGTTGATCAATAAAAAATAATAAATAAATAAATTTAAAGAGTATTTTTTGCATTTAGCAGCAGGTGGAAAAATATATACTGTTGTTCAAGAAATCAGTCACCCTTCCAAAGAAGTGACTTAGGCAAAATCCCAAGATTTCTGTTGTGCATTCTCCGTGGGAGTAGAGCTGTCCCTATGTCAGGGAAAATATGTTATTGACACAACAGCCATTACAACATGGTGGTAAACAGATTAAATCTGCATTATAATTGTGGAAAGGGTGTCTCTGCCTCTCCACCACTTATTTCAAGTTCAATGACAGTTTTTACAGACAGAAGCACGGCTGTGCCATGGGATCTCCAGTGTCACCCATTGTTGCCAACCTCTACATGGAGGAAGTGGAACAGAGAGCCCTAAACTCCTATGAGGGAACAACGCGAAGCCAATGGTTCCAATATGTGGATGATACCTGGGTCCAAATCCAAGCCAGGGAGGTGGAAGCGTTCACCAGACACATTAACTCAGTCAACAACAACATCAAGTTCACCAGAGAGGATGCAAACGATAACAAGCTGCCTTTTTTGGACTGTTTGGTTCACATGGAAAGAGAGGACAGCCTCAACATTGAAAATAACAGAAAACCAACCCACACAGACCAGTATCTTCTGTTTGACTCTCACCATCCACTGGAACACAAACTTTCTGTCATCAGAACTTTACAGCATCGGGCCGACATCCCCACAAAGACAGAAGGGAAGGAAAAGGAACAGAAACACATTGAAAAATCTCTCCAAACATGTGGATATCCTAACTGGGCCTTTGTCAAGTCAGCGAGGAAATCTACAAAACACAATAATAAACAGAAAAAGGAGAACAGACAAAAAAACATTGTCATCCCTTATGTGGCTGGAGTATCAGAGAATTTCAGAAGGATTTTCAACAAACACAACATCCCAGTACATTTCAAACCCAGCAGGACTCTCAGACAGAGGCTGGTGCACCCTAAGGTCAAAACACCCACACACAAACAGAGTGGTGTAGTGTATGCGGTCCAGTGAGGACTGTCCAGACCTCTACATTGGAGAAACTAAACAGCCTCTTCACAGACGCATGGTTCAACACAGGAGAGCCACCTCCTCTCGACAAAACTCAGCTGTTCACCTCCACCTCATGGAAACGGGACACTCATTTGAGGACCAGAATGTGCACATTTTGGACCGTGAACACAGATGGTTTGAGAGGGGGGTGAAGGAAGCTGTTTAAGTTAAGAGAGAAAAACCTTCTCTTAACAGAGGAGGGGGCCTTAGATTTCAACTTTCAAAAACGTATAATGCAGCTTTAGGGCTGATTCCCAGCCAGTTTTCACAACTGATGGAAACAGAGGAGTCTCATCTGTGAATTAGACTAACAAACACTTTAAGAAACCCCTACTGTTAAGGTGTGAGGTGTGATTTGTCGATCTAATAGGTATGTGTGTATCTTATCTCAGCCTTTATAACCTGAACCCCACACTCTGCTCTTTGAATTGAGAAAGCTCCTTGGATGAAGAGCGAAACGTCTTCTGTTACAAATAAAGTCCAGTTGTTTTTGTATTGAAAGTTTTTGAATTTATCATGTCCTGGATGACTGAGAATCTTTACCAGCAAAGGGGTGTCTCATAATTTAGGGGAATATTTACCTGTTGTGGCTTCAAAATAAATGCCATGGCCCATGGCATTTATTTTGAAGCCACAACTACCCCTACCCACACCTCCGTGTTGAGATGTGGGTAGGGGTAGAGCTAACAACTGGTTTTCAATAAAAATTTATACTTTTGGAATGCACCTGTAAATAAAATGTGAAAAATGGTGGAAATAAACAAATAAACACAAAATAAATGGATTTCATAACTTACAATAACAATAATGATAATTAATATGAATAATCTGGACAGCTGTGAGTATACA
>JBBPBX010069564.1:0-18827 GCA_038048925.1 Garcialebias charrua
TGACCTTCCAAAACTGAAGACAAATCGCTTAGATCAACACTAGAAATGCTGCACTCGTCTGAGTCGACAAGCTCCGCCATTATTGTTTACATGCGAGTTGAGCAGCGGCTCCCCACGGGTACGTCAAATGACGGTTTTGCGGAAGTGCGCGGAATTTTAGGGGCGTGTCCCAGAGAAATAACTACCATAACTTGGAATGAAATTTTAATATATTTATAATTTATTTTGATAAAACGAACAGAGATGAATGATATAAGATATATTTGTGACAAATATGCAAATTTCCAACATCATGTCACAATCCCTTTAAGTCTGATACTAGGCATCGGTAGTGTACTCGGTGTTTGCAAGTACGCAAACTGATGTACTATGTCTGAAAAAAACTAATTTTTGGACTATAAGATGAATATTTGTGTGTGTGTGTGGGTGGGGGTGCGCATACACATGAAGAATTTAGGGCTTATCTTTTTCCTGCTGTACTGAACTATGACCTCATAACTTAAGTATTTATTAAACTGCTTGGTGCATACTGTCCCACCACAAAAAATGTGCTTGTGAATGTAAATATGAATGGCTCTGCAATATTGTCTTTTACAGTGTAATTTGTGCCACACCTGTGGGTTTTAGGATTTGAGTTTGAACAGCAACAGTGCCTACCATTATACATCCATGCTTATGTTTATTTAAGCACACATTTACACATGCCTGTGATTACACATTTTTCTGCTTATTTGCATGTGTGTCCACACATGTTACCTACTCCATTTCCATAGAAATCAAATGCAGCAGCAGCCACAAGTTTACACATTCCCCCTGTTTTGACTCCGTTCAATCAACTGTGTGCATAATTACCCCAGTGCCGTGTGGTAATCTATTGGGACCCAAATATTGCAGTTTGACAAATCCTTCATTTGTATTCAGTTGCTACACAAAGCATCAATCGTGCTTTAGCACACATGCTACCCACCAACCCCCACCTTCGCATCCCAAACCCACACACAAGCATACACACACTCTACCCCACCACCCATGCTCTTCCTCGCTCCCCAGAAACACAGAGCTGCGTGCAACCGAAAGCTGGCTGATTAGAACAGCAAGACATGCTGGGATCGGGTTTGACATTAATATTTTTTCTTTTCCAGATGGCGCTTCCTACAATGTGAAAAGAAACTACCACTGGGCCAGCAGTCAGGGATGGGCTTTTTAATAGAGGGAAGGACAAAATGACTGGAAAAATCAAAATTAAATGAACAATTTGTATTTATTTGAGACTAAACTGGTCTTATTTTAGACTTTTTGTTACGTCAGTTCCCATAAATGTACAGATTTTTTTAAACGACTTTTTGATGTGGCGTTTATCTTATATTCAACAACACAACAATTTTGAGATCCATCTTTCAGACTATAGAAGGATAATACTTTTATAAAATCCTCCAAAATCAATGTGCACACATTCCACTTCACAAATCCCCTCAATCCCACATTGCCCGGGGGTGACTGTTTGGACCGGTGACATTTTGAGCCTTATTACACACTCACAACACAACGAAGCACAACAAACAAGAAGACCAATTTCAGTTGTCCCCCCACTCTCCCTCTCTCCCTCTCTTCTCTTTTGCTTTGACGCCCTCACTGTCATGTTCTTTCATAGTGTTTGGGACTGAGGATGAGGTGTTGGGGAGAAGAGCTGCAGTAAACAAGGGCAGAAAGAGAAAGAGAGATTAGCACCAACTAATAATCCCCTCTTTCAACACATGTGGCTTCATATTTCCAAATTAATGTCGAGTGCAAGGAAAAAAAGGGGGCTTATTAAACATTAAACGTCCTCTGGCTGCATGGCGCCAGCCACATCCCACCCCTCCCAGCTCGGCCCTGGAGGCTTGCAGAGCACTGTGTGCAGTGCTGGCTTTGCAGAGCTGGAGTAAACTAAAGTCATACATCACCCAACTGATCAGGCCTTGGGAGAGGGGCCTGAGCCAATCATTTTGAGGTTAAACAATGTAATTTGGGTCTTGTAAGTGCAATTTATTTTGTCCGTCAGACAGAGGCATTGAAACATTTTTCTCTTTTTTCCTCCCTCTCCATTAGATAAAAGGAGGATGCTATTTGGGAGAGAGGGAGCGAGACCCACAGAGGTGAGACAGCGGCGGTCATTTGCTCATTGGGGAGAAAAGAGGAGACAAAGCAATGACTCACAGCTTGAAATAGGCATCAGAGTTGTCATCTGGTATAGAATGAAGAGAAGCCACTCATTTTTATGTTTTTTTGTTTTCTTCTTTCTTTCGGCTGCTCCCTTCTTCAGAAGTCGCCACAGCGAGCTAACTCGCACAAAGACTTGGCGATTATTTTTACACCAGCTGCCCTTCCTGATGCAACCACAGACCATCGAGCTACCACAGCCCTCTGCGTGGAGAAGAGAGCTGATATCTAGAGTGCCTGGGGGAGCAGATGGCGTGGGTTAAGGGCCTTGCTCAAGGGCCCAGAGTGGGGCAAATGAAGGTGGAGGTGCTTTACCTTTCCCACCAACATTTTTATGTTATCAGTCCGGGAGATCCAACCAGCAACCTTTCAATCACAGGCTCGCCTTCTTTAACCTCTGTACCACTATAACCACTCCTCATTTTAATAATAATAAAAAAAAAATTAAAAAAAATAAAAATAAAATAATAATAATAATAATAATGAATTTAATTTATAACACACTTTTCATTAACAAAAATCTCAAAGTGCTACAAAGTGCAACAAAATCAAAGATCAAACAAAAACAAGTGATAACAACAAGTGATTTTCATGCAATTATAAACATCAAATTGTATTTTCTTATTGCGCAATGAAAAGCTAAATTAGAACAAGGAAAGGTAAACATTTCCAACCATTTCATGTCGGTGTAGGGGCGGGGCAGCCGACTCAGGACCTGATGGTCCTGGGTTCGATCCCTGGTCATTGCACACCTCGTGGTGTCTCTGAACAGGACACCTTATTCCCAGTTGCTCCCCGGGCGCTTTCCATAGCTGCCCACTGCTCCACCAGGTGGTCGAAGGGTTAAAAGCTGAGCGCCAATTTCACCATTGTATGGGAACATACAACGATGACAACACATAACACATTTTTAGTACGTCTACGTTAAGTGATGCTGAATAAAAGCAGCTCTAAATAAAAACCAGTGAACTGGGAGTTCTTCCATCACGGAGTCCCAATAGAGTATGAATGCATATAAAAGTTTAACAGACGCCAAAATTCAAACAAAAAACTCTGAAAAGTTGTTGTAATGATGATACATGCTTTATCTTTCCCCACCTCTGCTGCAGCTCTAAAGTTGCTGTTTTTCACACCTCTGTGGTGCTAAAAGGCACTCTACCATATTGTCAAGCAGAGATTAACTTATAAATTTATAAACATCAACACCAAAACAGATCATTTATTTCTCGGTTGTATGGAAACATTCATATGCTATGCCGTGTTTAAACTTTAAGTTTTTCCAGAATTATATTTTGCATGTTCTTGTTTTCTTATTCACAGTCAAAAACTAAACGTATGCAGTGCTCCTTCTTTTATGCCCTAAACTAAAACATCACAGTACCACAGTAATTACAAATGATCTCCAGTTATCGCCACTAAAACAATGAGGGTTATAAAACTAAACACGGGATTATTCTCTGAATCACTGCAAGAGATTTACTGACCAGAAGACCCAAAGCCCGTTTAATGTCCTCTCCAGTGAGAGTCATTATCTTCTCCTCATGAACATACCTATGGACATGTTCCGGTGTTTCTTTAATGTGTGCTGGGGTTGGTGCCGGTCAGGAAATCTCTTGCAGTTTAGAGGATTAGATGCTACAAAGTGCCGCTGGTGGAAAAGAATAAGCTAGCCATACAAGTGAATTAAGAGATTAAGATGGTGTTGAAAGACTGATTACAAAACCACAGGGATTTAGAAATGGAAAACAAACCCCGAGATTAGAAAAAAAATCCCTTTATTTTCTGAAAGCAGTGTCTATTACTGGGCTTCTTGCCTAAACCTTCTGTGTGTTAACCAGAAAGTTTTTGAATTTAATGAGATCTTCTTATTTAACTTTGAAGCATCAGAGTGACAAAGTTATGCCAAGGTTTATTCTCGTCATTTACAGCATAAACATAAATATTCCACAAAAAGGAAGTGTGGCAGAATGCTGCAGGTCCTGTCTCAATATTTGGAAAAAGATTGGTACAGAATAAACCAATGATTGATCTCTCCATCATTTTTTTTTCTTTCGGCTGCTCCCTTCTTCAGGGGTTGCCACAGCGAACTGTGCCCTTCCTGATGCAACCACAGACCACTGAGCTACCGTAGCCCTCTGTGTGGAGCAGAGAGCTGCAATCAAGAGCACCTGGATGTTACACTGACATGATTTTTTAATTTTCATAAAATTGTTCAAAATATATATATTTTATCATTTAAATATGTTCGTTTTTGCAAAACAAAATGATAAATCACTTTAATTTTGCTTTAAAAGTGATTTTGAACTTCAAGCTGAGTTTAATCATGGGAAATCCGATTACACGCGAATGCACCATCAGTGACGTAGTGTGAGTCAGAGCTCTGGGCTTGTCACAGTGCGTGGGTATGAGCAGCTCCACATGAAGGTAAGTCTGATACAGCATCAGACCTAAATTAGATTCTGTTGTTTCTTGTTCCATCACCCAAACTATTTTCTGCTTCCCAAACTGAAGACAAATAGCTCAAATCTTCACATAGATTGCTAAGTTCGTCGGGTTTTAAATTGTCTGCTATTAAAGAGACCAGAGCCCTCTGCCTCACACTACATCACAGATGGTGCGTTCGCGTGTAATCAGATTTCACATGATTAAACACGGCTTGAAGTTCAAAATCCCTTTTAAAGCAAAATTAAATTGATTTATCATTTTGTTTTCAAAAACGAATATATTTAAATGATAAAAAATATATATTTTGAGCAATTTTATGAATAGTAAAAAAAAAATCATGTCAGTGGACCTTTAAGGGCCTTGCTCAAGGGCTCAGAGTGGGGAAATGAGGGTGGAAGCAGGTGTGTGGTCCTGAATAAGCCACTGATCTCTCCACCACGTTGGTCCAAATTATGGATAGGCCATTTTCTGGTGCAAAAACCAACTAATGATTTTTCTGTCAGTTTGTTTCTACAATTTAACTTAAGTAGATTTAACTTCAGTGGATCAAAGTAGCACTTCTGCTACTCTAACTGTTGCTGTGAGCTGTCAGTCATCTGTGTTCGATGGCCAAGAATTCCCATTAACTTCACTGAAAACAAAAAGTTCAAGGTTCATAACTCATCAGTCAGTGAAGAGCTACTGTCACTCTCATGTTACCTCTTAAGGATTGTCTTAACGCGTCGTCGACGACACGTTTTCACAAGCTATTTTTACATTGCCGTAACTCTGCAACCGTTTGCGCTATCAGAAAAATTTAAACGGTGTTTGAAAGAAAAAAGAGTGCGCTTTTATGCTGTTTTTGCTACAGTTACGGTAATCACTCTCTCTCGGCTGCAGCGCCTGGGAAAAGCGAGGCTTTTGTCTTCAGCAGAAAGGAATGCAGCGTGAGCAGGCAAACATGAGCTGCAGAGCAGAAACTTTGTCAAAACTAATGTTTTTCAAGGAATAAAAAGACAATAAGGAGATTCCTAGATGATTTGGAGAAGTTTCTTTTTGTTCTTCTGAAGAAAAAGCTGAAAAAACATTTGATCTAATAACTTTTTGAATTTTATTTCTGAATGAATGAGGCTCGCTTGTTACTTGTGGATAATAGTTTTTACTGGGTACACATAATAGGATGTATTTATAGTTTTATTTTATGTTGATTTTAGAATAGTTTATCAAGTCTATAAGATATTCTAATCATCAGTTTGTACTTTGTCTGTGTAGAAGTGCACTATATATGAAAGTCTCAATACAACAGCACCACACCACATTGCTGTGACCAACTCATTCCTGATACACAAGGACCAGTGTGTCACTATGAGAAGTAAGATGATGACCAGAGATTCCAAGAAATGCTACCGGTTCATCTTCGAATCCAATTCAAAATTCTCATGTATGTCTACAAATCGCTGAACAGTCTCGCCCCCGCCTATCTCTCGGATCTGATACACCCATATGTTCCTCCACGTGCTTTGAGGTCAGAGGATCAGGTACTCTTAATAGTTCCAGAAACTCGCCTTAAGCGCAGGGGTGACAGAGCGTTCTCTGTAGCAGGCCCAAGACTCTGGAACGAGTTACCGCTGCTCATCAAACAGGCCCCCTCCCTCTCGGTTTTCAAATCCCGGTTAAAAACTCACTACTACTCCATCGCTTTCAGTGCCAGCTGATGTGTACTGGATCGTTTGATTTATGATCTGCAATGTTTTTATGTTTTTCGTGTTGTACTTCATTGTATGTGTTGCCTGTTGCGTGTTTGTTTGTCCAGCACTTTGGTGGACTTGTTCCTGTTTAAAGTGCTTTATAAATAAAATGGTATGGTATGGTATGGTAAGAAGAGCTGGCAGCACACCTCCTAGGTGTTCCTCTTCGAAATGAGCCACAAAAAGGAACCTGTAGACCATCTCCAGCCCCATGCAGCAATGATCAGGCAATGTCTCAGAGAGCAAGCATGGGAAGGCGGCGCTGCAAGCACTGAATAAGAAAAGCACAGCCTGGAGTTGTGAGGCCTGTGATGTGGGCTTGTGCCTCAGCTGGAGAGAAACTGCTTCAGGGAATACAAACAAAGGCTCAGGACAATAATAAGAAATGGGGGAGGGGAAAAATCGCCTGTAAATAGTTAGAATTGTTAGTCTGTTTCTTGTTTGTAAAAATATGTGGGAATAAAAAAAACATTGTAAATGTGTTCTATAGTGTTGAAATTGTTAATTTGTGATGCAAAATCTGTACTTCATGTACAAATGCAAATTTTTATTTGCATAAAATCACTAAAATATATTTTCGTTTTTTGTTTTTTAGTGATATTAAACAGTTTTAATAGTGGTTTAGTATCAAGTATAATGTAAAACAATGCCAGATATTGAAAGTTCTACATATTCTGGAAAAATGTGCTGAAGCACTGGGCCATAGGACATTTTCTTCCTATTTTCTAGTGAAAAACAAGTAAAAAATGCCAGGCGGAAATTTGAGGCAATTTGAGGCTTAGGTGTAAAAGGGTTAACAAACATTTATAACGAGCTACAAAAGTAGTGCATGTCAAGTGGTAAAATAAAAAGATCACAGGCTCGCTATCTAATTAAGTCAGAGTCAGAGTCAGAGTCAGAGAGAATTTATTGTCATTTGCACCGCATGTAGTACATGTGTTGAAAACGAGATTATGTACACAGGGTCCCAGTTACATCCAACAACAAATGCAAGAGAAAAACAATAATAACATCTAGGATTAACTAAGAGAGACATCAGCTAGTAATACACTAAGCCCTAATGTAGTAGAAAAACATCATTATAAACAGCAGCACGAACATGAGCAGATGGTCACAGATGAACGCAGATAGTCACAGATGAACGCAGCAACAAGAAACAGATCAGTATCAACATGATGTGACATTTTGCAGTGTTTATTCTTATTATTTATTTATTCATGAGTCTGACAGCCTCAGGGTAGAAGCTGTTCCTCAGTCTAGTGGTTCTACATTTGATGCTCCTCAACCTCCGTCCCGAGGGGAGTGGTGCAAAGAGTGAGTGTGCTGGGTGAGTGAGGTCTTTCATGATGCAGGTGGCTCTTTTTCTGCATCTGGAGGTGTAAATGTCTGTGATGGTGGGGAGACTGACTCCCACAGACTTCTGTGCAGCCTTCACCACTCTTTGTAGAGCTTTCCTCTCTGCAACTGTGCAGCCTCCATGCCACACGTTGATGCTGGAGCACAGGACGCTCTCCACTGCACACCTGTAGAACGAGAACGAATTAACAAGCTAACATTAGCCTGTCAGCCTCCAAACATTGTAATACAAAAACAAATCAACATCATCCGAGCAACACTCTGTGGTACAATTTAATTTAGAACAATAAATACATTTAAATTGTGTTTATTATTTTTTAATGTATAGATTTTCCACCTATGTGCACATTAGTAATACTGTACACATAAATAAATGTATACGGCATTCAACTCTCTGCTAGGTCTCTTGTGTTGAAGCTGACAATTATTTTAAATCTATCTTAAAACTTGGGATTTTAAAAAGCAATCAGTAACACATTAATTTGTCTTGTCAGTTTCATTGTAAACATCTCAGTCTCAAAATAAAACAACCATTAATAAATATTATAATAAATATTTTATCCTATCATAATGTGAAAACATTGTTATAGCATGTGTTTTTATTTAAGCAGATGTGATTAATTTAAAGTGTGGGATTGGTGGAGCAGAGGTTAAGAAGGTGAGCTTGTAATCGGAAGATCGCCAGTTCAAGCCCCGGTACCGACAACATCTTACCCTGGGCCCTTGAGCAAGGCTCTTAACCCACACCATCTGCTCTCCCGGGCACCCTGGATGGCAGCTCTCTGCTCCACACAGAGTGCTGTAGTAGCTCGGTGGTCGGTGGTTGCATCAGGAAGGGCATCTGGTGTAAAAACAATTGCCAAATCTTCGTGCGACTATAGTTCGCTGTGGCGACCCCTGACGAAGGGAGAAGCCGAAAGAAGAAGAAGAATGTGAAAACATTGTTACAGCATGTGTTATTATTTAAGCAGATTTCTGTTTTATTTCAATCATTTACATAAAGGGGCACATTATACATTTCTATTTTAATTCCCAAGCACCACATAACAGTCCATGTTTTGTCCAAACTGAAATGCATTAATCTACCGTAACTAATACAGGATGGGATCGTTGTCACTTTCCACTTAGTTTTCTTGCCAAAAATAGAAATTAATTCAAAAATAAAGGTGAGAACTGTTCAATTTACAGACCTGAATGGCAGATTCAGACTTGTATGATGGCTAAAGTATTATAGAATAACACGTTTACAGTCATTTAACCACACTCTTATTCCCCTACAAAATAATCTGTGTGTGTTTACAGTCTAAGAAGTTCTCTTTTGTGACAAAATAATCGGTTTAGCAGCTCTGAGAAAATTGTCTTTAACTCCATTTCACAAAATTGGATTCTGTGTCTTTGAAACCAATTAGAAGAGGACAGATGTGACTTTGTTCTGGATGGACTCTAATAAATCAAGCACATGCTGATACCTTCTACCAGCAGATGAAACACCTTCTTCTCAGGTCAAACAACAACTTTTCACCCACACTCCCACAGTGAAACATTGTTAACACAAAGAGCAACAGTAAACTTCAGCCAAAGCTATACTGCCAGAGATTATTCTGGAACAAATCGATCCAAAGGTAGCCTGCCAGGCGTTGCAACTGTGTCCCAGGAAAGTGTTGAGGAGGAGAAGAACAAACGGAATGAATAAGAAAATGAAAAAAAAAGAAGAGAAGAACAGATAGAGGCGAGATAGAAAGTGCTGGCCACTGCAAAGTCTCCAAACAAAGAGGATATGTGAGGCGTGTACCTCAAGCCTTTTTCCCTTACAAGAAGAGCCAGTAAGCACTTTTCTCTGCGCTGAAAAGCTAGCTCTCGCTCTTGGTGTCACATCAGCAGTTTTTTAGCGAAACTCACAAGCACCATATCCAGGTGAGGGGTGTATGTTAAGGATTTCTTCCTTTCCCCTATCAGTCTTTTTCCTTCCTACTCTCCTCTTCCTCGCCCTCACGCCTCCCCCTCCACCTCTTAGTTTCTCTCATCCTCTGCCAGTCTCCTCTTCGTACTCCTCCTCTCAGTGCACTTTACAATTCTCTTTCAGTCTCCCTCAAGATGGTTCAAAGCCCGTGTCACTCTTCTCACTGTTTCCAGCTCCCATTTTTTGATTTATAAATTTCTTTTATTCCACGTTGTGGATGTACAGTATGTGAGAGAACATTATTTTACCATTTGGAATCTGTATTTTTCTCCTTGTCCTCTCTGGATCAGCTTGTAAACAACAAGGGGACATTTTTAGTTATTTATGTTTTAAATCATGTGCTCAAAAGATCTTCTCTAAATGATCCAACAAAGTTCAGTCAGGTCGTCTGGGCAGTTTTTTTTGTTGTTGTTGAAATGTTTCGTCTTTCATCCAAAATACTTCATCAGTCCAAGGAGCCACAACAAATTCCCTCCCATAAATGGCTTACTCCCATAGTGATCAACCCAATTTGATGGGGATAAGATGGTTTCTGGAGCCCGTCTTCTCCCTGCCGACTCCTTTGAGACAGCCATAGCCAAAGTAGAATAGCATAGAATAGAAACAGCCTTTATTGTCCCACGGATGGGAAATTCATGTGTAACAGCAGCAACAGATAAAAAAGATTTAAAGATTTATGCTCAATAATTCAGGTAAAAAATCCAACAAAGTCCAGTCAGGTCCTCTCTGGATAGTTTCTTTGTGTTGAAACGTTTCATCTTTCATCCAAAAACTTCATCAGTCAGAGGAGCCACAACAAACTTAGTCCCATAAGTAGCTTACTCACATTTGGGCCTTTTTCACAGCTCCTCTTCAGCCTGGTTCAGCTCAGTTTAACTCGACTCGGTTCGGTACATGTTGTGTTTCCATTGCCCCTTTCAGTACCAGTTCAAGTGGGCGGGGTTCATATTGACGTAATGTACAGATTATTACAATGATCAAATACTATTTTTTTAAACTTTGCTTCAAAGTTTAATTCTTGTTTTGTGATTTGTACATCTGTGGTTGGGTTAGAATAAAGTTTAACTAAAGGCTGTGTCTCTTCTTTAAATATATTTGAGGGAAATATTCCTGAGAAATCCAATAATTTTGTTTCTTTTTATGATTTTTCAACTGAGTTGACTTTAACAGATTATTAATAGTCAGTAAAGTGAAAACACGATTTCATGATAAAGCCGGCACCGTTTATTTATTTTATATCTCTGATAAATAAATACATTAGTTTTTATACATAAAATGTTGTTAGAAACCGTTTCCATCCTCTGTCCTGGTCCACCCATCTGCCGGAATTGGGATTTGGTCTTCATGAGCAGGCGAGCCCGGGGTCTGTGAAACAGACTTCTGCAAGTCAGCAGCTTGTATGATCCTCCGTGGTGACCAGCAGTGCTTGGAGCTCACAGAGCATGCAAGGCCGGGATCCGGAGCCCAAACCGGCAGCACGGATCACCGGCGGAGGAGCCGGGGAGATGACGCCCTGCACTGCCTGAGTGGAATCTCCAAAGCTCCGGTAGAGAGGACCGGAGAGACCGGCGGAGCTCGCTCTGAATTTTGACATTGGCTACCAAGCATAAAAAATGCCTGCACTTAAGCATTAGAACACATGTTGTCATTATTGATTTTAAAATCTTGAAAATAGGTCCAGCCGCTGCTCTGAGTTCCGAGTAATTGCAAATGGTGGATCAGTGTTTTGAAAAGTTTCTGAAAGCTCCAGTGACTCTGCCCCCTGACCAATCAGTGATCGACAGTTTTCTGACGCCACGTTTAGGTACCAGCTTACCATACCATACCATACCATTTTCTTTATAAAGCACTTTCAACAGGAACAAGTCCACACCAAAGTGCTGAACAAACAAACACGCAACAGGCAACACAGACAATGAAGTACAACACGAAAAACATAAAAACATTGCAGATCATAAATAAAACGATCCAATATAAATCAGCTGGCATTGAAAGCGATGGAGTAGTAGTGAGTTTTTAACCGGGATTTGAAAACCGAGAGGGAGGGGGCCTGTTTGATGAGCAGCGGTAACTCGTTCCAGAGTCTTGGGCCTGCTACAGAGAACGCCCTGTCTGACCTCAAAGCACGTGGTGGGACATATGGGTGTATCAGATCCGAGAGATAGGCGGGGGCGAGACTGTTCAGCGATTTGTAGACATACATGAGAATTTTGAGCTTGGCTCGCTTGGTCCCACCAGAGAAGCAGGGACCAAAAAAGGGCCAGTTCCGCGAAAGAAAATGACAATGGAAAAGCACTCAAAACAGTACAGAACTGAGCCGAACCAGGCTGAAGAGGAACGGTGGAAAATAAATGATAGTGGGCCAACCAGTTTGATGGTGATAAGATGGTTTCTGGAGTCTTTTTATCCATAATTTTTTACCTATATTATTGAGCATGAATGTTGATGTTCTCTAAATTATGGTTCCCACACTTTTAATTCTAAAAGACAAATACAGGTAGTCCCCGATTTACGAGCGCTCTGATCTACGAGGTTCCGGACTTACGAGCTGGCGAGTTTTTGGAAAAAACGCAAAAAATACTGAGTTTTCCTGTGTTTTTTCACCACAGTTCGTTAGCTAAACATGTGGACACACGTTTCCGATCATTTTTATGCACTCATAAGCAGTTTTTCGATGAAAAACGAGTGTTCGTAGTCGCGCTAGCAAAACCGTTCCAATTTACGAGCGAAATTCCGGACTTACGAGAAGCGTGGCGGCCGTTCCAAATTACGAGATTTCCGGTTTACGAACGCCTCGTTGTAACGGAACTCGCTCGTAAATCGGGGACTACCTGTACATAAATAAATAAATCTGTGAAACATAATTAATTTATTCATAAAATTAATTCATTAAAAAAAAAACATACAAAACAATCCCTTAAACGATAAGAATACAAAATATAAAATGAAAGGCAGCAGAAAGAAGAAAAAATCTTATTACACCTGCCCCTTTTTTCAAACAATTAGTTCAAACAATAATAATCTTCAAGTAACAGAACAAAATGAATAAATCTTTCTAATTTGTCTAACTCTAATACAATACACATTAAGCTACTTCATATTTTTTTTAACAATTCAGTTTTGATAATTTTCTTAAATGTACACATTGACTTAGCGTTTTTAACATCACTCTCCAGACCATTCAACAATCCAATTCCGTGGATTGAGGTAGACCGTCCATTCAAACAAGTTCTGAATTTTGGTTTGACAAATATCTCTATCCCTTTAAGGTTGCACCAACTTTGTCTTTTAACAAAATTTATTTGGATATTTAAAGGTAATGTGTTATTCTGAGCCCTATACATAAATGATAAAATACAGGTGGTCCCCGAGTTATGACAGAGTTCCGTTCCTACGCCCGTTCGTAACACGGATTTCGAAGTAAGTCGGAAAACACATACACACTGGCCGCCCCATATACACGTAAATGTACGGTACTGTACAGTTACCAAGCACTTAGCCTATCCTGACACAGTACCCTACATAATTATCAAAAAACACATACAGTACATTTGGAGCCATAATGAAGGAAATAAAAAAGAGTTAATTTCTTACTGGGAGCTGGTGAATTCATCCTCCGTCTGTTAGCATGTTAGCTTGGTCAACAATATTTCTCTTTGTATTTTTTTTGCACACAATTCTTTTCACCCAGAGCTCCTAAAATATTCATAAACTCATCATAAAATCTGTTCACATCATCAACATACACGTCCTTCCAGTTTTGTTTGTATAAATCATCTTTTAATTTATCCAATGCTTTGTTTGATGTGTTTATTCTTTTTTTCTTAATTGTAACTGCTTTTGTAATGCTTGATCATTTTTATAGATTGTGAAAACTGGTAAATGATCACTTAAATCAGTTGTCAAAATACCACCTATCACATCACCATTTGTTACAGTTGTGAAAATATTATCAATTATTGTAGCACTATGAGTTGTAATTCTTGTTGCTTTTGATATCTACGGATAAAGCTTTAAACTGTACGTTGAATTTATAAATGTACTGATGTTATTTGAATCTATTTTATTTCCCAGGTCAATATTAAAGTCTCCACACCAAAAAAAAATCATTTTTATTGTAACTCTTTTCCAATAGCTCCATGATTTAATCAGTGAATAACTCTATATTTGATCCTGGTGATCAATATAAACAACTTATTGTTATGTTTTTATCATTTTTGTTTATTATTTCTATTGTTATTATTTCCATAATATTATCAACAATGATTGACATTTCACTAATTAATTTAACATTTTATTTAATTATTAACAAATAGAGCCACTCCACCACCCCCATTATTGATCTGTTCATATGATATAATTCATACCCTTCGAGGTGAACTTTTTTGTGTTTTCATCATTGAGCCATGTCTCTGACAGTGCTATTAAATTAAAAGTTATGTTTAATTGTTTTAAATAATCTGTTATTTTGCATTCATACTTTTACTATTGAAGTGAATAATAGAGAGACCTCCATTTGTCATATTGATGTCATTAAACTGCTCTTCATTATAATAGTCACAATATTTTGTAGCAGGAAAAAAAATTGTATCAATCACATCTTCAACATTATATGTTTTAAATTCTAAGTCTTCGTATGTTGTCATATTTTAATGTATTTGTTAATTCGTGTGTATATTTTGTCAATTTTTTGTGTACGAAGTTGTTTCAATGATTTATAATTTGTCCTCTCCTGAGTTCATCTAAGTCTTTCCAAATCCTTCAGTTATTTTATTATTTTAGCCTGAGACCCTTCCTACTTTGATCCAAATGTTTCCATTTCTTGTCCAAGTTGTTGCTATTTTTTTGTTTTTTCAACAACCTTGCTTCACATGCAATGTTTCCAATTTTTTTTAGTTAGATGTTCATTTATTTATGCATTTGTTTCCTTCAGTTTTTTTTTTTTTGCTTGCATTGTTACATTGTTTCTTGATTTCCAACTAATAAACCTGATGCATTCAGGGTTTTTATTAGGGATGGGACAGATCCGATCCAGTATCGGTATCGGTATCCGATATCAGCATTATTTAAGTATCGGATATCGGATCCAACCTGCCGACATTTTTCCGATACCAGCTTCAAAGAGCACTTGTGTTCAATCACATTCTGTGACTGCCCTTTTTAACATGGTATGAGTTAAACCTAATGAAGATACTCTTAAGCCTTACAATAGGGAACCCACTGACTTTAACAGCACACAGGACAGGAGGCAAGTATACCACACACATGTCCTCCTTACTCATGGTGCAGCTGAAAAAAAACTAAAAAAGCGCTAAGCATGATGGGAAAGACAACACAGCCACTCCCCTTAACCACTAAGAGAGTGGGTTTTGTTGTCTTACCCATTATAACCAATAGTTTTAACCAATAGTTTGTCCAGCTAAAGCTGAAAAAACTAAAAAAAAATGCTAAGCATTATGGGAAAGACAACAAAATCCACTCTCTTAGTGGTTAAGGAGAGTGGCTGTGTTGTCTTTCCCATCATGCTTAGGATTTTTTTAGTTTTTTTCAGCTGCACCATGAGTAAGGAGGACATGTGTGTGGTATACTTGCCTCCTGTCCTGTGTGCTGTTAAAGTCAGTGGGTTCCCTATTGTAAGACTTACGAGCGTCTTCATTGGGTTTATCTCACACAATGTTAAAATGAATAGTTTGCGTACGAAAGTTTCATTATACAGAGTCACATACCTGAACAGTATCGGATCGGAAAAGTATCGGTATCGGTCGATACTCAGTTATAAAGTATCGGTATCGGATCGGAAGTGAGAAATGTGGATCGGTGCATCCCTAGTTTTTATTATTGCTTTAATGCAAATTTGAACAGTTAGTCACGTTCTGAAAATCTTGTTTGCTGATATACAAAAGCATTGACAAACATGCTTGGAAACTGCCACACAAGCACACACATATCCAAAGGTCCCCGTGTGGCTGAATAGCGGGGATATTCATGTGACTGGAACACCCCCGACTGTGAACACCACTTTCCCTAGAAAGTGGAGCTGAAGCACAAATCACATTTTCTGCACAATTAAAGCAGGGCTGTGGCTAAGTGTATCAGAGCCCGGCTCGCTGCAGGAGCCCAGGGAGTCAGCAGGCCTGTCCCCTCTCTGCCTATAATGGCAATGTGATGAAGATGGTTTCTCTGTAATTAGTTTCTGAAAGTTCTCATTGTGTGAGTTAGGCCACAGTGAGGGGCAGAGAAAAGACCACTTTGCTCTGCAACCCTCCATTTTTAGCACAGATCTTTTTTTTCCGAGGAAGAATTATGAGGAGACATTGCACAGATTGCTGATTAAAATTTAATACAGAATAAACAAGATGAGCATTGTAGGTGAAGAAACAAGAGAAATATGATGAGATTAATATTTTTACTCACTTGGCTGCAGCTGCTGGCGTCAAATTGAAAACGGCATTCACAAAGAAATTTGCAAATGATCTGGAAACGTTTCTGAAAAATTCAGAGATCAAGTTCAAGTTCAGTAATCTTTATTATCCCCGAGAGGCAATTAGTTTTGCAGTCAGTAGATGTAAAACATATACTACACAAGACAAAACATTAAAACAATACAGAAGTCATCAATGTTCATTGAGAAACTCAACAATGTTCTGTCAGGTCATCTGGACCAGAGCCATATGGAGAGAGAGTTGCGACACTTCCATGGAGTCCCATTGTAAGAATGGAATGCGGAAGTCACGTGGGTCATGGAGGGGGCAATTTGTTCCAAACTGTTCCAAACAGCAGCACTGCTAGCATTGAACGTAGTTAATTCTTGATGTTTCAGATGTGTTTTCTCCGGTAAGTTGATAAAAATACAATTTTCTTTTGCCCTTGTGAAGCGTTAGCTGACTTTTCTGTACCATTTTATCAACATTAACACTTCATGTCGCCAGTTTTTCTTCCTTAAACATGTTAAATTGCTAGTAGTGTTTTAACTGCAGCTAGCTCTGCAATCATGACTGGTTTAAACTGATCTATTTCTGTCTAATCCAGCGTTTTAAAATATTCATTACAGCTTAAATTTTGAAAGTTTTTATTTATTTATTATTTTTATGGTAATTCCAGTTACTGGACTCTCAACTAGAAAATATAGCCTTTTTTCCCTGAGAGATTGATGTGATTAATTTAAAGTTTTAGATCCTTTGTCAAAGACTGCAGCATAAATTGTGACATTATCATTAGAGAAAAATGTGATCGTGGAGATGAGTAATTTTTTATGTTTTCCAAACACAGGATAGTGACTTCAGTGAACTGCATTCAAACAAAGTATCACAAAGGTACTCGTTTTCTGTCTTCCTAAAACAATAATTGTTGAATCAAGATGTTTGAATAAAATTACTTTAACACCATAACCTTCACAAAGTTGGTATTTACTGCAGGATTGTTAATTTACATTATAGTTTTATATTATTAGTTATGGGTCAAGTTGAGATGAGACGGCATCAATAAATTGTAGAACAGTAACATTTTTTTTTAAATGATTAAACTATCAGATGGAACTGGGAAGTTATTCTTCATGCCAATTGCCTTCATCTGATCTTTAGTAAAAAAAAAAAGTCAGTATTTATTTTCCATTAACATTTTTCTTCACAGGACTGTGTTAATTTTCATGTCTGAAGTTCTTCTATCCTGCTTTTGTAATTTTTTTGTGTTCTAATTGTTCCCTCAGGTTTTTCATCTCTGTTCCCTGATTGCATCGCCTGTTGATCCTGTCTGGATCATCATCCCTGTCCTCTGAGGCTACATTTTCATCTTTCCCTCATCTCACTCACCTCACTTCTATTTCTCCTCAATCTCTGAAATTACAATGGCACTGTTAGCATGAAGATTATTGTTCAATAAAAATATGACGTGTATTATTTAACACCGTTCATACCAAAGTTTACTTTATTCATTCAACCTTTATTTATACAGGTTAATCCCATTGAGCCTTGAGGACTTATTTATAAGAGAGAGCTGATTTTAACAAAGAATGATGACAACAGTAACAACAATAGACAGTTAAAAAAGAGGCATACAGATTTTTTAAAAACAAATTAAAATAAGATGGCAAAAACAGCAAGATTATAAGGTGAATGTAGCCTGGTTAAAACCAGACCCTTGTTCTTCACTTCGCTTCGTACTAGGGTCTGGACTTTCTCCATAGAAAAACGATTCTTGCTGGAGGCGTGGCCTCTGCCTGAGGAACAAAACCATTGGATCTTAGAAAAATTTTGAACAGGGAAAGCATTCTGCTCCCTCCCCCTCTGTGCTCTGCCGAACTTGACTTCAGCTCCGCCTCCTGCTGCATTTTCTCTGCTGCCGCTGCATATTCTGTGTTTATATGTTAATAAAACGTTCTAATAAAATAAAACCATGTAGCGCTGGTCCAGCACACCAGAAGACCAGAAAATATGCAGGGACTCGGGCAGCAACGTAAAACCCTAGTTTAATTCTCTCGTGACAACCTCAGTCATTTCCTTATTCTTTGCACTCAGCGGAGAGAGAGGAGGAGGAGGAGGAGGAGGGAGGAGGGAGCGATCACTTGACTTTTGGCAAAAAAACAAAAGAAAACTCCAGATAAGGGATTAAGAAGGGGAATTTAACACATTTGTGTCACATATAAAACAGTCCTGCATCGCTTTGAATGAGAACATGCGGCTGCTCGCTGGCTGCGCTGGGACAGGTGGGGGCGTGGGTTAGGGGCCAAAAACTCAGCCCCTTCTGTTCTCTGATTGGTCCGGTCAAAAATCAGCCGGAGAAATCGTTGTCTATGGGAGAAGTCCCAGACTGAGCAGTGAAGGGAAATGAGAATTGAGCGGAGCTGTGCAGGAAGGCGAGGGCCAGGCTAAGGTGAATGTAGAAAACTAAAAACAAGGACTTTAGAACAATATGTGTGATCACTGGTCAGTGGAAGTTCTTCTGGACTTCTCATTTCGTTCTGGGTGATGAACACAAACGGTTGGAACCTCCTTCAGTCTCACACGGCCTGACTGTGTCTTTGTGAAGTGCCCTCTCACAAAATGTGCCTGTAGAGTGATATTAGTTTATTTCCTTGCACATTTCTTTGACAGTTAAACATTTTGAGCTCTGGTTGAAAATGTTTGTGCAGATTAAATTTACAT
>JBBPBX010069565.1:2129-18826 GCA_038048925.1 Garcialebias charrua
ACCCTGGTGTACAGGGACCCTGGTGGATATGTACCCTGGTGTAGGGACCCTGGTGGATATGGACCCTGGTGGATAGGGACCCTGGTGGACATGGACCCTGGTGGATAGGTACCCTGGTGTACAGGGACCCTGGTGGACATGGACCCTGGTGGACATGGACCCTGGTGGATAGGTACCCTGGTGTACAGGGACCCTGGTGGACATGGACCCTGGTGGGGACCCTGGTGGACATGGACCCTGGTGGATAGGGACCCTGGTGGACAGAAGCCCTGGTGTTCCAGCAGGTTTCAGTTGGTGGCAGAGTTTAGTTTAGTTTTTAGTTTAGTTTAATTATTTATTCATTTCAAATTTAAAAAATACAAAAGAACAAGAGATAATTACAAAAGATTCAGAAAAATAAAGAACAAATTTAAAATGAAAGGAAGCAGAAGAAGAAAATAATCTTATAATATCTGCCCCTTTTTGTAAAAACAAAATTCCATTCAAACAATCATTTCAAACAAAATTTATCCATAAATCATATTTGTAATTCATAAATTATATAACCAATTTAGAGATTTTAAGTATATAACATTTACACATAGTTTTTCAACAATGTATTCTTGATCATTTTCTTAAATACAGACATTGACTGTGCAACCTTTACATCATAGTCCAATCTATTCCAAATACCAATTCCATGTATTAAAGTAAAACGACCCTTTAAACTTGTTCTATATTGTGGTATGATAAAAATATCTTTACCCTTTAAATTATAACTACTTATCCTTTTTACAAAAAGCTTTTGAATACAGTATTTGCAGGTAGAGTGTTATTTTGTGCTTTATATAATCGTAAAAAAATATTATATTCCACCAAATCATAAACATATATGTTTTAGGAGTTGATCCTCGGTGGATCCAACAACCTTTTTGTAAAAGGGTGGACATGTTTTGTTCCTCGGCTGTTGTCAAGTCGTTATTTTATGGTCCATGCTGAAGTGAGACATCTTCAATAATTCACAGATGCTGCTCTCATGTGTCCATCTGTCTCTGGGCATGGAGACAAAGACAATAAATCATGTCCTCCTTTCTTATGTCCAAAAGAAACACCATGTTTAAAATTTGGACCACAGAACAGAAGTTTGTTCAACCATCATGAATAAAGTCCGGGTTTGTTTTGTTTGTTTTTGTTTGTTTGTTTTTTTATTTGTTAGCATTATAGGGTTTTAATTTAGATTTGTAGGTTCAACAATAGGCTCAATAAAGTTTACACAAAATGCGGGTGATCATGTAAAAGCTTTGTGTAACTTTTCCATCCATCCATCCATCCATCCATCATCTTTTACCCGCTTCTTCCATTTTGGGTCACGGGGGTCGCCGGTGTCCATGTCCAGCAATCACTGTGTGAGGGGCGGGGGACACCCTGGACAGGTCTCCAGTCCATCACAGGGCTGTGTAACTTTTATACTTTTAAAAATAGTTTATTTAATTTTGTTTACAAAAATTTTCCTCACTTGAAGATTCTTTCAGAAACTTTTTTTCTTCCTGCTACTTTAAAGGTTCAGTCTGCAGTTTCTGTAGAACTGCAGCACTTAGAAAAAATTTCAACAGGCAAAGCATTCTGATCCCTCCCCCTCAGAGCCATATATGGCTCTGCTCTCCCATGGTCTGCTGAAATTCAAATTCAAGCTCTGTTTTTATTGGCTGATTCAAATTCAAGCTCTGTTTTTATTGGCTGGTTACAAACTCTGTTTTTATTGGCTGGAAAATGGCGTGTCACCTTTTCTTTTTAGAAATGCTTATTTACCACCTGGAGAAGCAAGGGGACAATATTTTTTTTAAATTTTTTTCAGAGATTACCTGGCTAACATCAGTCTGTCAGGAGGTAGTAACAGAGTGAAGAAATATGTTTATAAAAAAAGCTACATACTGAAGCTTTAAGTGTTTACCATTCTGCTCTTTCTAACTTTTTGTTTGCCTTTGGCTACTTTTAGCTTTTAGCTCATTCATTGGCTATTTTTACATTTTAGCTAGCTTTTTTCTACTTTTCACTTTAGCGAAAAGTAGAAAACTAAGAACATTCTGCTGAAAGTTTTAGCTTTAGCTCTTTGTTACTTTTACCTTTTAGCTGTTTTACATTTTTACTCTTCTACAAGCCAAATTATTGCCACTTTTTGGTTATAGCTACAGTTATCCTACTTTTTTCTAGCCTTATATTGCTTTAAGATTTTATCTAGCACTTCGCTGCATAGCTTTTAGCTAGGCTTTTACTAATTTTAACGTTGAACTAGTTTGTCACTAGCTAACTTTTTGCTATATTCGCTTTAAGTAAACCTTTTGCTACTTTTTGCTAGCCTTTTCCTGCTCTTGTCTTGTATTTAGCTTCTTTTTGCCATCAGCTGGCCTTTTACTACACTTTTAGCTATAGTGTTAAGCTTCCTACTAGTTTTTAGCTTCCTTTAGGTTTTAGCTTGTGTTCTACTTCCTTTAGATTTAGCAGCTCAGTCTCAGCTTCTTCAGTAAAGTCTCAGCTGTCAGCGCTCACATCGTGTTTTCACAGAAAACAATTTTATTTCTAGTCAAGTCAGTTTTAGCTGCTTAAGTCTGATTTCAGCTGCAGAAACATGTCTGAAAGCAGAGCTCCAAACTAAAAGCTAACCCGCCTGCCGTGTTTTCTTCTGCTACTTTAAGTGTTTAGCTACCATTCTGCTGTTTCTAACTTTTTGTTTACCTTTGGCTACTTTTAGCCACTACACACCTTGGGGTGTCTATGAGTGCACACCTATTTCTCCAGCTCCCCGGGCGCTTTCTATGGCTGCTCACTGCACCACCTGGTGGTGGTTGGGTTAAATGCAGAGACGAATTTTGTCTTGTATGGGAAACATACACAGATGACAAAAATGGACATTTATTTTATTTATTATTTATTTTAGATTTTATCTAGCACTTAGCTGCATAGCTTTTAGCTAGGCTTTTACTAATTTTAACATTGAACTAGTTTGTCACTTTTCGCTAATTTTTTGCTATAGTCGCTTTAAGTAAACCTTTTGCTACATTTTGCTAGCCTTTTCCTACTCTTGTCTTGTATTTTGCTTCTTGCCTTACACTTTTAGCTAGTGTTAGGCTACCTACTAGTTTTAGCTTCCTTTAGGTTTTAGCTAGTGTTCTACTTGCTTTAGCTTTAGCAGCTCAGTTTCAGCTTCTTCAGCAAAGTCGCAGCTGTCAGCGCTCACATCGTGTTTTCACAGAAAACAATTTTATTTCTAGTCGAGTCAGTTTTAGCTGCTTTAGTCTGATTTCAGCTGCAGAAACGTGTCTGAAAGCGGAGCTGATTGGACCCAAACCAAAAGCTAACCCTGCCGTGTTTTCACACTTCGCCGAGGTGCGAGTTTTGTCACTCTTTACAGGAAGTGAACCGGCGCTGCTTGGTTGTTCAGCACATCCTGCAGCTGATTATGGATCAGAACCTCTGCCAGCTCTCAGGGTGGACCTGCTGGCTCATCAGACCCTGATGAGAAGAATAAAACTCCACCCATCCTGCAGCTCTGACCCACAGCTGCTCTCCCATCTCCACGGCTGCAACAAATAAAAGTTGCTCTCGTTCTTCTCGTCCGCGGCCTTCAACACGTCCAGGAACGGGTCAACAAAGGAGGAGAAGACGACCTCCGTCAGGAACGGGCCTTCCTTCGTACCAATGGCGTGTGTGTTTGTTTTGAATTGTTGTGAAAGGGCCCGCTTGTTTGGCTATGCCCAGTGTTGCCACGGTAACCGGCATTCCCTGCAGCACTGCTCATGTTAATTGTCTTATTCCTCCCCCTCTCCTCCTCTAGCTTCTGGCTGCAGAGACGATCCGTCGAGTGTCACAAGTTTTGAATTCCTCTCCTCCCGGGCCTGTTCGGTTCTGTCCGCAGATCCCCCCCCATCTCTGTGCCTCTTGAGCTTGATTGATTTCTCCTGGAGCTCCTCGCTCACTCGGGCCTTGTGGTCATGAAACAGCTGTTTGGTGAAATGAGATGAGCGCGGAGGTCTTCGGAGAAATGACTCGCTGTGAAATCTGGGGGTGAACTCAGGCCAGGTTTACTCTCGAGGCGCAACGAGGAGAAGGAGCGTGAACGTTTTGGCAGGAAAATGACACGAAAAGTGGTAAACATGTTCCCCGTTCAGCTGCAGCTAAAGGAAATGAGCGTCTTAATGCTAAGAGGCTGCTTCCTCCTCGTCGTTCGTAGACCATATTGCCAAGAAAGCACTTTTAGAGTTCCCACAATCACGGAGTTGATCGCACGGCAACGGACACATTTTATACCTAAATCAGCTGCAGCTCGTTCACACAACAGCCGAACCCTCCACATGCGAATCCCAATTACTCACAGCCGAATGTCGAAACTATGCAATCATCCTTCTGGTGAAAGTTGAGCTGACTAGGTTTGGCCACATTACGTTCAGTTTATGGGTGAAAAGCAAGTTTAAGGAATTTTAAAAGTTGAGCTGTTTCTTCTGGTCGGCCTCAGCTGACGACAAAAAATGATTTATGTTGATAAACCAGCAGCTGAGGTGGAAAAGTCTCAACGATACGGATGATTCAAACATACAGTACTGTACTGAGAGCAATTGGCAATTCAAAGACATTGTTCTCTCTCCTTCACCGTTCTGTCTCATCTCCCAACTCTCTAGTCTCTACCCACTCACATGGTTTCCACAGAATTTTGCAACTCCCTGATGTCGTATTTCAATGAAAAGATTATTTCAATTCATAAACACCTTGGACCAAATACTGCCCCAAGCATCTGTGTTGAACTCCCCCATCCCTCCCTCCCTAACTCTGTCTTCTCCCTCCCCTCTTCTGATGACATTGCTGACATTATCAGCAAGTCTAAGTCCTCATCCTGTCAACTTGATCTATTTCCCACAGTTCTTGTTCAATCCTGTCTCCCGTCTCTGCTCCCTATCATCACTAATATCCTCCACTCCTCCCTAACCTCTGGCATTGTTCCCACAGCCTTCAAATTGGCTGCCATCACCCCCATCATCAAGAAACCAGGTCTTGACTTTACCAACTTCAGTCATCTTTGTCCGATCTCCAATCTGCCCTTTATTTCCAAGGTTCTTGAAAAAGTTGTTTCTATAGTCAACTTCACTCTCACCTGTCCAACAATAACATTTATGAAGAGTTTCAATCCGGTTTTCGCCCCCACCATAGCACCGAAACAGCTCTAATAAAAATTACTAACGACCTTCTTCTTGCTGCTGACTCTGGTCTTCTGTCCATCCTCATTCTTCTTGATCTAAGTTCTGCCTTCGACACCATCTGTCATTCTATCCTCCTCAACAGACTAACCTCCATTGGCATCTCAGGTACTCCGTTAGACTGGTTCAACTCTTATCTCTCCAACCGCACTCAATTCATTCAGATTAAATCCTTCCGTTCCCAGTCCTCCCCCATCTCCACGGGTGTCCCCCAAGGCTCTGTCCTCGGACCCCTCCTCTTCTTCATTTACCTCCTGCCTCTAGGTCACATCTTCCGGAAATACGGCGTCCATTTCCACTGCTATGCTGATGACACACAGCTCTACTTGTCAACTAAACCAAACTCCACCCACCCACCCTCCATCCTCACCAACTGTCTCATTGAGCTAAATCACTGGTTTTCTAACAATTTCCTTCAACTAAACGGTAACAAAACAGAAATAATTCTCGTCGGTACCAAAAACTCCATTTCAAAATCAGAACATCTTCTCGTCCCCCTTAACAACTCTCTGCTATCCCCCTCCCCTCAGGCCAAGAGCCTCGGTGTCATGCTCGACACCACTCTCTCCTTCACCTCTCACAGTCAACAATGTTACTCGGTCTGCCTATTTCCACCTCCGTAATATTAACCGTCTCCGTCCTTCTCTCACACCCCGCTCCACAGCCATCCTGGTGCACAGTCTTGTGACTTCCCGTATTGATTACTGCAACTCCCTTCTCTACGGCCTCCCCAACAAATCTCTCCACAAGTTACAGATGGTCCAGAACTCAGCTGCCCGTGTCATCACTCAAACCTCCTACTATAACCACATCACTCCTGTCCTGCAGCAGCTCCACTGGCTCCCGGTTAAATCACGCATCATCTTCAAAATTCTACTTCTCACGTTCAAATCTATCCACAACCTTGCCCCTCCTTATCTATCTGACCTCCTACAAATCTCCATCCCATCACGCTCTCTCAGATCCTCCTCTTCGCTACATCTCCATGTACCCTCTGCCCGCCTCTCCACCATGGGGAGCAGGGCCTTCACCTGCTCTGCCCCTCACCTCTGGAATGCCCTACCGCCAGACCTTCGAAACACCACCTCCCTTTCTCTGTTCAAGACCGCCCTGAAAACACATCTCTTTAGACTAGCTTATCATTAACTTTACTACCGTAAATGTATTTTTATTATTTTGCATTTTATATTTCAATTTGTTACTGCTGATGTTTGAACTGTGTTTGTTTGTTAAGTGTCCTTGGGTGTCCTGAAAGGCGCTTTTAAATAAAATGATTATTATTATTATTATTAGAACTGTTCATCCATCCAACATCCATCCAATCCAGTATCCAACATCAATCCAACATCCATTCAACATTTATCCATACATTCAACATCCATCAATACATCCATCCAATCCAATATCCAACATCCATCCAACATCCATTCAACATTTATCCATCCATTGAACATTCAACCCTCTATCCACCTAACATCCAACATCCATCCATCATCCATTCAACATTTATCCATCCATCCAACATCCGTCCATCCAATATCAATCCAACATCCATTCAACATTTATCCATCCATTGAACATTCAACCCTCTATCCACCTAACATCCAACATCCATCCATCATCCATTCAACATTTATCCATCCATCCAACATCCATCCATCCAACATCAATCCAACATCCATTCAACATGTATCCATCATTGAACATTCAACCCTCTATCCACCTAACATCCAACATCAATCCAACATCCATTCAACATTAATCCATCCATTCAACATCCATCCATCCAACATCCATCCAATCCAATATCCAACATCCATCCAACATCCACTCAACATTTATCCATCCATTGAACATTCAACCCTCTACCCACCTAACATCCATCCATCATCCATTCAACACTTATCCATCCATCCAACATCCATCCATCATTAATTCAACATTTATCCATCCATTCAACATCCATCCATCTATCCACCCAACATATATCCAACTTCCATCCAACTTCCATCCAACATCCACCCATCCAACTTACAACATCCATCAAATATCCATCCAAAATCCAACATCCATCAATCATCATCTAACATCCATTCATTCATCCAACACCTAACATGTATCCAACATCCATCCTCCATCCATGCAGCATCCATATATACAACATCCATCCAACATCCATCCAACATCTGTCAAATATCATCTAACATCCATTCATCCATACAACACCCAACATCCATCATCTAACATCCATCCATCTAAAATCTACCCATCCATTCATCCATCTGTCTTTCCATCCATCTATCCAGCCAGCCATCCATCCATCCATCATCTGGTTCTGGATTCAGGTCTTGGGGCAGCAGCTGGATATGGGAGGTCAAGAGCTCTCTTTCCAAGCCACCTGTTTCTGCTCTTCTGGAGGACATCAAGGTGTTCCCAGACCAGCAGAGGAATAGTCTCTCCCGGGTGTCCCATGTGTCTTTCTCCTAGTTGGAAGGGTCTAGAAAACCTCCCCAGGGAGGCATCCTTACCAGATGTCTGAACTGCCTTATCTGGCTCCTCTGGATGTGGAGGAGCAGCGGTTCTACTACGAGTCTCTCCTGGAGAACTGAACTTCTCACCCATCTCTATGGGAGAGTCCATCTACCCTGCAGAGAAAACTCATTTAGATGTCTGGGATCCAGGTTCTTGTTCTTTCAAACCTGGAGTCCCACCTATGGTCCTGAATACAGAGTTCAGAACCAGGGTGAGGGTAGGACTGACAGGTGAACCGACCTGTGATCTTCCTGCAGCTCAGCTCCCTCTTCACCACAACCCAATACCTTTGAACTCCTCTACTTGAGGCAGAATCTTTTAAGACTCAGGACCATGGTCTTGGATTTGGAGATGCTGATTTTCATCCCAGCTGTTGAACCGCTCCAGTGAGAGCTGGAGATCACAGTGATGCCAACAGGACCACACAGTCTGCAAAGAGCAGAGACTGAACCCTGGGACCACTGATCTGGACCCTTCTGCCCATAATGGATAATGTTGCTATAAATAAAACATGTTTTGTCAGCTTGTGTTCAAGAACTTTTAAACAATGTACACCATAAATATAACTGCCCTCTTTGCTTTTTGGCTGCTCTCTTGTCTGCTCGTTGTGAACCCGGGCCCCAGTTGATCCATTAGTGCAGGTGGAGTTCTCCATGTTTGAATTGGCACAGGTTGTTTTTGTGATGAGGCTCCTTGTAACTGTGGTGCTCTGACATCAGAGTTCAGACCCACAGTTAAAAGCTTGGAGGTGACCTTTGACAAGGATTTGAAGTTTGATCAAAGTATAACCTCAAAGCCAGTTTTTATCAGTTACATCCTTTTACCAAAGTTAAGCCTTTTTAAATTGTTTGGACCTGGAAAAGCTCACTCTTTTTTTTCTATCAGCTCATGGCTCGACTACTGGAATGCTCTGTATGTAGGAATCTCCCAATCCTCCATCAGATGCTTTCAACTGGTCCAAAACGTTGCCGGCTATCTTTAACCAACACCCCCACACTTGAGCACATCACCCCAGTTTGATTCTATCTTCTTTGGCTTCTATTTTAAAATTTATTTAACATTTTATTCTTAAATATTTAAAGCTCTGGACGGTCTCACCCCACCTTATTTAGATGATCTAGCTTTTTGTAAGTATACGAGAACCTTAAGATCAACTAATACTTCTTACTGTTTGTTACAAAGTCCAAATGCAAACGTTGGGGTGACCGGGCCTGTTGGATCACTGCACCCTGGAACCAAATGCCTCAGAACTTGTGCTACATCGTGATCTGGACGGTTTTAAATCTAACCTTAAAATAATTTTATTCAGGCAGACTTTTAATACCTGGTGGCTCTCTGGTATTTTTTACATTGTTTTTTAAATTATTATTGGTTTTAGCATTTGTACCACCATGAAGCAGTTTGTGCACCTTTTAGCTGTTGGGGAGGGAAGTTTTACTCTGGATGCTCTTCTTGGTGATTGTTTTTTTTTCCCCAATTCAATTCAGCCTTTATTTCTACAGGTTAGTCTCATTGAACCTCGAGGACTCATTTACACTAGAGACCTGTTTTAAACATTGAACACAGATGACAACAGGAGACAATCATTAAAAAAAGCATATGAAATGAAAAGTAAATGGAAGAAATTGTGTAAAAACAAAACAAAAACAGCTACATTATAAAGCAATGTAAAATACTAAAAACAGGAACATGTCTGCGTTGGTTTTTCCCATGAACTTAGCAGATGTTTGAAGCCACTTGGAGATGTCAAGGTCGAGAACTTCAGATCTTTTAGCAAGATATTCCAGGAAACAGGTGCAAAGTGGGAAAATACCCTTTTGCCTAGTTCAGTCCTCACTGGGGGACACTGCATGTAATGTCCTGAGAGCGCACGCTGTAGCTGCACTCACGCAGAGACATGTAGGAGGAGATGTATGAAGGCAGCAGACCAAAAAGAAATTTAAAGATGAAAATGTACCAATGAGAGTGTCTGCGAAGTTAATGAACCAGTGAATACTGGGTGCAGTGGTGAGTACAGTAGTTACAGCCAGTTATGGATCTTAGCAAAGCCGTAGTGAAACCCTCAACATTTGTCAGGGCATGGGGCACCAGAAGTACAAAGAGAAGTCTCTTCTGGTCACAGTTTGAGTTTTTCTGTGATTTGATTTAGTCCTTGAGATTTCCTTTTAGTTTGATCCCTCGTGATTTTATTCTTTAGGTTCAAATGTTTTCCTATTCATTTTAGTTCTGTATTCGTTTGTAATTTTGTACTTATTAGTTTTAGTTTTCTGGTTTAGGTTTTGTTCTGTTCCTTGGGCTATTTGTCATTTACACCTCAGTCAGCTTCTTCTGAGTTTTTTCATTTAGTCAGCGACGCTCACCTGTCCCTGTAGTCAGCGCATGTGTTTGATGTTTAGGTTTCATTAATGTCTCTTTATACGCTTGTTCCTCGGTTCGCCTTTTAGTTCAGCACTGGTCTTTTGTGCAGTCGGTGTTCCTTGTTTTTCTACTCTGTGTTTCCTAGTTTTTTTAATATTTGGGTTTTGGTAGTTTAGTTTTAACTTTGCTAAACAACTTTGTAACCTTGTCCAATTCTCCATTTTAACCAACAAACTTACTACAGTATTCTCTTGTCTGTTTTGAATCTAATAATTGTACTTTATTAGAAATAAACACAGCATATTATTATTTAAAACATCTAATTTAGTAAAATGTTCTAGCATCTGTGGCTGCCAGAATCTCAGCATCTCAGCATCTTACTTCTTTATGGATGCAGCATTATTGTCATGATTTTTCTCAAATATTGTTAAAGTCTGGTGTAGTAGCTGGTAGTCATCCCAAACACTAACAGAATGGACAACATTTTGCTGTATTGGGTGAGATTGTGTATTGTTAAAAAACAAAACTTCCTAACCCTTTCCCCCTCCGTGTCTTCCAACAGACAAATTTAGACGGCCATGTTCTTCTGAACAACACGGCAAAACATTCATGAGATCTGGGGGTTATTGTCGTTTACAAAGTTTATTTGGTTTATGAGACAGGTTACAATTATTCTTATTTGTTCTCCTCTGAGGTCGCCTTTCCCTCACAAGGCCAGAGCGTGGTATGAGCGTAAATCAGCCAAACACTGATTCTTTTGTAAGACAATGGTTCTGTTGTAACCGACCCTCAGTAACAAGAATTATGGAGGAATCATGGGTGTAAGCTGTGATCTGGCAGAAAGATGCAACAATAAAACAGAGCCGTTGCCTCAGTGTTTCAGACAGAACTTGGTCTAACAGTAATGGCGGAGCTCCAGAGCTCTGCGAGCTGTAAATGTATATCTGACTCGTCGTCACCCCACCCAGCAGTGAACAAACTGGAAGCTTCAGCATACTCTAAGCTAAGGCTAAGTGGCTGCTTAGATTAGCTGAAATTTTGATCAATGTCTAGTCGGATCCAGATCCAGACAGGGGGGTAGGGGCAAGCGCAGATCATGGGAGAAAATCAACAGAAACATCTCAATCCATATAATGCGTCAACTTCAGCCACCAGAGTTAAAGTTCATTCAACCTTTATTTAGACAGGTTAATCCCGTTGAGGCTCGAGGACTCATTTACAAGAAAGACCTGGCATTACAGTATTATGTATTTCCATATTCCTCCTAGTCCATGTATTCCTTTCGTTTATTTTATTTATTTATTTTTTAATTTTACATGTATTTATTTAACCAGATTTAAACCCCATTGAGACAAAGGGACCTGAGACCTTTAGCAAATAATAACAGTGGAAAGCAAAACAAGAAACATCAACTTCTTCCTGGTGGAGGTGATGTGGGGCTGAAGATCGTGTTTTTTCAGGCACGCCGGCTGGAACTTCTGCAACTCGACACGCTTGAGAATAAAGGTTCTGAGCAACACCAGCATTTTATTAAAACTAGCATTCCTTGTAGAAAATGCAAATCATCTATTACCCTGCACACTAGCTTGATAGTCAGTGCCATTGTCCCATAATCCCGAGGTTGTGAGTTCAAGTCCAGGTTGTGGCAGGAAGGGCATCTGGTGTAAATGTTGCCAAATCTCTCGTGTGTTGTTGCTCACTGTGGCAACTCCTTCGGAGAAGAGCAGTCGAAAGAAAACTCGCAACTAAAGTGACAACAAAAACCTCATGTTTATTTATTTAACTTTTATATTTTAACAAGTGAAATAATAACAATAATAATGTGAAATGTTTGAGAAGCAGTTCTCATTTACAAATATGATCTGCATTTCAATTAAATTTAAAAATACTTTATCAATCCCTAATAAATTTAAATAAATAATAGATAAAATAATTTTTTTATAAATTAAAAAAAAAATACATTTTCCACTTTTATTTAAATTAATTAGTAAATTGATTTATTTGAATAAATTTAAATAAATTAAATACATTTGTGGACATGTGATCTGTAGTGCTCAGAGAATGTGTTAGGGGTGACTCTCGGCTACCACCATATTAAACTTTTAACTCAAAATCTTTGAAATTGACTAAGTTGTAGCCATTTTTTAATTTGTTTAGGTTGATTAGCTGTGGCAGCCATCTTGAGTCAAGTTCACCCCAAAAGCTAATCAGTTGTAGATGATTACTTTCAGTGAGTTTCATTAAAAGCCAGCTCAGTGGTTCATGAGATAATTTGCCAACAGACAGACAATTACAGGTGCTGGACATAAAATTAGAATATCATGAAAAAGTTTATTTAGTTCAGTAATTCCATTCAAAAAGTGAAACGTGTGTATTATATTCATTCATTACACACGGACTGATATATTTCAACTGTTTATTTCTTTTAATGTTGATAATTATAACTGACAACGAATGAAAACTCCAAATTCAGTAACTTGGAAAATTAGAACATTACTTAAGACCAATTAAAAAAAAGATTTTTTTTTTTAAATGTTGGCCAACTGAAAAGTATGAACATGAAAAGTATGAACATGAAAAGTATGAGCATGTACAGCATCAATATTTAGTTGGGGCTCCTTTTGTCTGGCTTAATGCAGCAATGCGGTGTGGCATGGAGTCAATCAGTCTGTGGCTCTGCTCAAGTGTTATGAGAGCCCAGGTTGCTCTGATAGTGGCCTTCAGCTCTTCTGAATTGTTGGGTCTGGCGTATCACATCTTCCTCTTCACAGTACCCCATAGATTTAAGATCAGGTGAGTTTGCTGGCCACTTAAGAACAGGGATACCATGGTCCTTAAACCAGGTGGTAGCTTTAGTCCTGTTGGAAAATGAAATCTACATCTCCATAAAGTTGGTCAGCAGCAGGAAGCATGAAGCGCTCGAAAACTTCCTGGTACATGGTTGTGTTGACCTTGGACCTTAGAAAACACAGTGGACAATGCAACACCAGCCAATGACATGGTGGCCCCCCCAAACCATCACTGACTGTGGAAGGTTGACACTGGACCTCAAGCAACATACATTCTGTGCCTCTCCTCTCTTCCTCCAGACTCTTGAACCTTGATTTCCAAAGGAAATGCAACATTTACTTTCATCAGAAAACATCACTTTGGACCACTCAGCTGCAGTCCCAGGAGAGACGCTTCTGATTTTTCAAAGTCAAAGTCAACTTTATTGTCAGAACTGCAATATGTACAGGACATACACAGGACCGAAATTGCGTTTCTCTCAGTCCCTCGGTGCAACAGTAACCATCTAAACACTAAACACTAAAACATTTAATAAACATAAGCATAAAATAGTAAAAAAAGTGTAACACTGTCCTGAGTTTTTTCATAATAGTATAAAAGTATGAAAATTTACACCAACACTGAAACACCAAACACCCCTAAAACACCAAACACCCAATGAACATAAGCATAAAATGAAATAATAAAAGTGTAATACTGTCCTGAGTTTTTGCATAGTAGTATGAAAAGTATAAAAACGTAAATCTATAAAATAAACTGAAGTTTCTAGCGTTGACATTTGCAAAGAGTGGCACAGCAGCATATAAGTTAATGTACACAGTATATGTATGAGGTAGTTGATGTTGGTATAGAGGCAAAGTGGCATATGAAGTAAGGCACATAAGGCACATAAGGCTGATGCTGTCTCTTGTTCAAGAGTGGCTTGAAACAAGAAATGTGACAGCGTGTGATCCTTGTCTTGCGTACGTCTGTGTGTGGTTGTTCTTGAAGCACTGACTCCAGCTGCAGTCCACTCTTTGTGAATCTCCCCCACGTTTTGGAATGGGTTTTAATTTCACCATCTTGTCTAAGGTGCGGTTATCCCTATTGCTTGTACACTTTTTACACCACATTGTTTCCTTCCTTTCCCTTCGCTTCTCTATTAATGTGCTTGGACACAGAGCTCTGTGAGCAGCCAGTCTCTTTAGCAATGACCTTTTGTGTCTTGTCCTCCTTGTGCAAGGTGTCAATGGTCGTCTTTTGGACAAGGTTCAAGTCAGCAGTCTTCCCCATGATTGTGTAGCGTACAGAACTAGACTGAGAGACCATTTAAAGGCCTTTGCAAGTGAATTGAATTAATGAGCTGATTAGAATGTGGCACCAGGTGTCTTCAATATTGAACCTTTTCACAATATTCAAATTTTCTAAGATACTGAATTTGGGAATTTCATTAGTTTTCAGTTATAATTATCAACATTAAAAGAAATAAACATTTGAACTATATCACTCTGTGTGTAATGAATGAATATAATATACAAGTTCCCTTATCAGTCAGTCACTCGGTGCAACACTATTGCTATGGGAAATTGCACCCCCGCGCGGTTACCTGAAGGAATACATTCACACCTTTATGGCAGGGGGCGTCAGCGTCACCCCAGAGGCCCCGCCCTCTGGGTACTTAGACGCAGACGCCCATCCAAACGGTCTCTTGTTGCCCTTCACCTCGCTTAAACCTGAAACTTCGTGGGACTTCTCTGTTGTCACATCGCTCATTAGAGGTGAGCTCGCTCCCTACGCTGAGCGTACAGAGAAATTTCCTCTCGGAAAAGACTCTCGGACTTTAACCATGTCAGGGCCCGAGGGACCCTGGTGGGATGGACAAGGACGAGTGGCCTCAATACTGCTGGCCCACCAGGCAGAAAAGCTGCAGGAGCTGCAGGGGCCACCAACAAAAGGAAAAGAAAAGCCACATCTCTGTGCAGAAGTCACGGGTTACCCCAGTACTTCTCCTGTGGTGCAGAGAGAAAGCAGAGGCCTGCATGACCCTGAGATGCCCCTGTACCATTACAGGTGCTTTCACTCACAGAGGGAGAGAAAATGTGGAAATTTTACCACCAGTACCTGTGTTAGAGGAGCACAGACTAGCTGGTTCAGAACGTTTAAACACACAAGAACACTCAGACGCTTGTGTAATAAAGAGAAATTGCTGTCCACACACGACAATAAAGTCTCAGACCACTGAGTACTTCCTGGTCCCAAAATTGGAACAGGGCTTGAGGCCCATCTTGGACCTCCGGGATCTGAACAGAAGAAGAAAGACATGCAAACCCAGGATGTTGACACTCAGACGAGCCATCTGCTCGGTTCAACCGAGAGATTACTTCTGCACGGTGGATCGGAAAGACGCTTTCCTCCACGTGAACATCCTGCCCTGCCACAGAAAATATCTCCGCTCTGCCTTCAGGGGCTCTGCGTCCGAGTTTTTTGGCAGTACCTTTTGACCTGAAAACCGCATCCCGGGCATTCACGAAATGCCTGGACGCGGCCTTGACCCCGCTGAGGGATTAAAGGGTCAGAGTTCTGAATTATTTAGATGATCTGTCCATTCCTGGACACAGCAGACATCCCAGATTACCGTATTTCTGGGAGTACAGCTCATCTCCACACTTTACAGGGCAAGGCTCTCAGAGGCATGGGTTTCAGCCCTCCACCTCTGCCTAGCACGTTCCAGCTAGGCCAGAGAGTGCCTCTCAAGCTGTGCCAGAGTCTCTCAGACCTGTTGGCAGCAGCTATTGTCTGTGTGCCCTGGGTCCTATTAAGACATAAGACATAAGACATAAGAAGGTTTATTGACATTGCATCAATTTTCACCAATACAACGTAAATATGTAGTTACAGTCATCCAGGAGAGAGAATGAGTGCAAAAAAGCTGCAGCTCAACAAAGCACATGACATGTTTATCAACACATGATATGTTTATCAACACATGATATACTTATAGCGCGGCCGCTCATCTGTCCCCAGATGAAGGTCAAAAGCAGGAAAACAGGCAAAGACACGGGGTTTTACAGCATTGATATTAAAAAAAGATGAATCACATTTTGTCTTCAAGACACCGCGTGATCCAGTAAAAACCATATCAAAAAGCACATTTAGTTACAATAACAAATGGAGAGACGGCAGGCAAGGAGATAAGTCTGTGAGTAATTTCAGACAAACACAGAGTTCAGCAGATGTGCAGCTGGGTGTTATCTGAGGCTTCACAGAAATCTCTGGGGGGGGAGGGGGGGGGCAGCAGGTTTCTTCAGCTCCTCGCTCCCAGGAGAATGGCTTCCGACAGCCTACTTTTCAAGGACATGTACAGAAGCCAGATAATATTCTTGTTTGTTATCCAATAGACCACAGTGTTCTTTTCCACTGCCGCCATCAAGTCTGTGGTGCTGTTTCATGGCCGAAAAAAATCCAAATATGTGGTTCCGCTCCTCTCCGCTCTATGAGCTCCCATCTGTCCCTTGATTGATCCGGGGTGGCTGTAAACAAGTCCCAAAACGCACAGCAGGTCCGCGGTGATCCACCACCGCTCCAAGCGAGCGATTGAGCTCATACAACAGCTGGGATGAGGAGCTCACGGCCCGGTTCAGAGAATTTTGCTGATCAGGCAGTGCCGACAGCGCGCTGATAGCTGCCGAAGCCTCCCTCAGTTTCCAGTAACAAACAACTCCGCTTACGCCAAAAAACAGAGCAGTTGCTACCAATAATCCAATAATCCACAAATCCTCCACGTCCTCGACACTTAAGACGGTCAGACACATG
>JBBPBX010069566.1:0-11388 GCA_038048925.1 Garcialebias charrua
GAAAGAAGCTTCAATTTCCAAAATGAAGTGGAGGGTGTTTTATTGTGTCCTCTAAGGCTGAAAAGGGCAGAAATTAGCACAATAAAGTTGAAATTATATGAGAACAGCTGTAATTTGCTAAAAACAGCTGAAAAGAAGCTAAAAGAAGCAGAAAAAAGCTTAAATTACTAGAAGAAAGTTGGGAGAGCATGTTTTTGCTGAATTAGGCTGAATTTTTTTTAAATGATTACAAGAAATGTGGAATAAGCTTATTAAGATGAAATTTGCATAAAACAGCTAAATGCTAACTGAAATAGCAGAATTAGCTGAAACCAACGTAAATAAGCTGAAAGGAGCACAACAAGCTGAAATTATTTGAAATAAGTTTGAAGAAGCATAAAATCTTGAAGTTAGCTGAATGAAGCTGAAAGGAGCATTCAACAGCTAAAAAAAAAAATGAAATTTGCTGAACTAGCTGATTTTTTCCAGAAATTTTCACATAGAAGCTAAAAGAAGCTGAACCAGAACAAAATGTGAAAGGAGCAGTAAAAGGTTGTAAACAGATCTAAAGATCTGAAGGATGTAAAATGAGCTCAATTCATATGAGAAAAAGGTGTCAGAAAAGGCTAAATATTTAAAACAGCTAAAGTTGCACCAATACCAAAAGTCATTGCAGTCATGTTCTGAAAGAGCTGAACGTTTTGATATATGAATTGTTGAAATAGCACAAAAACTGTGAGTAGTTAGATGCCAAAAAACGTACGGAAGAAAAAGTGAATCTCAATAGGGTGACAGGCATTCACACAACAAGTGAGGAGAGTGTGATGGGAAGATGGAAGGAGTACTTTGAGGAGCTAATGAATGAAGAGAATGAAAGAGAAAGAAGAGTAGAGGTCATAGAAACTGTGGACCAGGAAGTGGGAAAGATTAGTGAGGGTGAAGTCCGGAAAGCTCTGAAAAGAATGAAGAAGGGGAAGGCAGTAGGACCTGATGACATACCAGTGGAGGTTTGGAAATGTCTTGGAGAGATGGCAGTGAGGTTTTTGACTCAAATATTTAATGGAATATTTGAGGGTGAGAAAATGCCTGAAGAATGGAGAAGAAGTGTGCTGGTGCCCATTTTTAAGAACAAGGGTGATGTACAG
Organism: Garcialebias charrua; assembly: GCA_038048925.1. Lineage (NCBI taxonomy): Eukaryota > Metazoa > Chordata > Actinopteri > Cyprinodontiformes > Rivulidae > Garcialebias > Garcialebias charrua. Next base: position 1,125 of record JBBPBX010069566.1, read on the forward strand.
AGTTGTAGCAACTCAGGAGAATTAAGATGATGAGTCACATGATGAAGATCTGGGAGAGAGTTGTGGAAGCTAGACTTAGACGAGAGGTGACTATTTGTGAGTATGGTTTTGTGCTAAAAAAGATCACCACAGATGCCATCTTTGCTTTGAGAATGCAGATGGAGAAGTATAAAGAGGTTCAGAAAGAACTCCATTGTCGTTGTGGATTTAGAAAAAGCATATGACAGGGTGCCAAGAGAGGAGGTGTGGTATTGCATGAGGAAATCTGGAGTGCAGTGAAGTATCCTGATGCATGCTCAATAATCCAGGTAGAAAAGTGAAGTGAGTGCAGGGAAGTATGTTAGACTGGTACAGGACATGTATGAAGACAGCAGGACAGTGGTGAGATGTGCTGTAGGAGTGACAGATAGCTTCAAGGTGGAGGTGGGATTGCATCAAGGATTGGCTCTGAGCCCTGTAATGATAAGAGCTTTCAATAAGTGTCTGTATTGAGCATGAGAGGATGCGCACTGAAACTAGTTGGCCTTTAGAGGGCGCCCTGGTTCTTGGTTATAAAGGGCACATGTTGAATGTATGATGCAGTTGCATCAGTTCTGAACTTGGATAAAGCTGCCTGCTTCAAGTAACACTCCGGTGTGGTTATTGAAGAACTCACTACACAAACATGACATGGTGTCAGAAGATGGACTTGAAGAGGAGCAACCGTTTGTAAATTAGGACGCAGAGTAAAGCCCCCAGTATAGCTGTGCGTTGGGCCGAACGCTACTTTTCATTCAACCTTTATTTATACAGGCTAGCCTCGTTGAGTCACGGGGACTCATTTACAAGAGGGACCTGTCTCACTCACACCAAACAACCATCCACTCTCACACTCACACCTAGGGTCAATTTAGAGTCACCAATCAGCCTAACAAGCATGTTTTTTGGTCTGTGGGAGGAAACCGGAGTACCCGGAGGAAACCCACGCATGCACGGGGAGAACATGCAAACTCCACCCAGAAAGGCCCCGGACCGGGATTTGAACCGGCAACCTTCTCGCTGAGAGGCAGCAGCTCTACCAGTTGTGCCACCGTGCTGCCCACCGTACTGCACACCGTGTGAGCGCCGCGGCACAAGCCTTTGAACGCGGGCGTGAACTCGCCAAGCTCAAATTTTACAACCGCCTACTCGCGCGCGTTGTCTCACAATAAACTGCCCGGCGCCGGACTGTTTTGTATGAGACACAAATGTATTAAATTCCCCTTCTTCATCGCTGATCTGGACTTTTCTTTTGTTTTTTTTGCCAAAAGTCAAGTGATCGCTTGAAGCGGTCACCATTCGCTTCCTCCTCCGATGAGGAGGAATGAATGAATTTGTCACGAGCGAACCAAATGTCCAACGTGGATGCGCCAGGTTCTAAATATTTCCTGGTGGGCTGTGGGCTGCAGGACCAGCGCTCCCTGTTTTTATTTTATTTTTTAGAACTTTTTATTAACATATAAACACAAAATACCGCTGCGCAGCTCGTGCCTTTTCTTTCACCACCCGACCTGTCAATCAGTTCAGTAGGCGTGTCAGCAAATGACCAATCAGCGACCTCAATTTGTCCCGTAGATAAACGCTCCGCCCTGCTGCTGCTCAAATTATGTCAAGAATTTGGAGCTTCACGATGGAGCTTCACGCTGAGCTATGCTGTGAACTGCCTGCGCGCAGCACGCGCGCGTCGAGCAGCGTGCTACCCGACGCACAGCTATACTGGAGACTTAAGCCACGTTTTGGAGTTGCTAATGCTAATGGGGCTAGCCACCTAGCTGGCAGAGAAGCAGAAAAAGAAGTGAGCATACTCAGCGTGTGAATAAGAACTGAACATGGAAGGACTGCACCCACCATCTAGTTTGCAACTGACAGGTAATGTGGCAGAGAACTGGAGAAGATTCAGACAATGTTTTGAGCTGTTGACTGTGATAGGCGCAGATGAAAAGAGCGAGAAAAAGAAAGCTTCTGTGTTTTTGCATGTGATCGGCGACGATGCACTAGACTAGAGGTTTACAATAACTTCACCTTTGACGAAGAAGCTGATAAGATGAAGCTCAATGTAATAATTGAAAAGTTTGAAGATTATTGCATACCCAGAAGAAATGTGACATTTGAGAGACACAGGTTTTTCACATGTGTGCAGAAACCTGGTGAAACTATTGATCGGTATGTAACTGAGTTAACCAACAGAAGCAAGACGTGCGAGTTTGGCAGACTGGCAGACTCATTGATCAAAGACAGGCTGGTGTGTGGAATCCCAGACAATGGTCTGAGGGAGAGACTGTTGAGAGAGCAGGATCTCAATCTGGAAAAAGCAATAGCTCTGTGTAGAGCAGCAGAGACAGTGAAAACTCAAGCTAAAGAGCTGTTCAGCGAAGACAACACAGTCGCTACGATAAGAAAGGAGACAAACAGAATGTCAAAAACTTACACACTTGCATTTGTGGTGGTGACACAAGATGTGCAAACCATACTAGGTTTATCTGCTTGTACAAGATTAAATCTAGTAAAGAGAGTGCTTGTTGTCGACACTGAAGGAAACACATGTTACGAAGAACTAATGAATGAATATGAAGATCTGTTTCAGGGCCTGGGATGCCTACAAGGTGAACACACGATCAGAACAGACGAAAATATTCCACCAGTCATTCACCCTTGTCGGAAAGTGCCATTTGCTCTTCAGCAACCACTAAAAGAAGAGCTGGACAGAATGGAAAGGCTGCAAGTGATCAAGAAGATCGATGAACCAACAGAATGGGTGAGTTCACTGGTGATAGTGGTCAAAAAGAATGGAAAACCCAGAGTGTGTATGGATCCAAGAGACCTTAATCGGGCAATAAAGAGAGAACACTTCAAGCTGCCGACAAGAGAAGAAATAATGTCACAATTTGCTAATGCCAAATACTTCAGCAAACTAGACGCATCCTCAGGATTTTGGCAACTCAAGTTAGATGAGGCAAGTTCAAAGCTGTGCACATTTAACAGTCCATTTGGCAGATATAGATTTCTTCGGTTACCATTTGGCATTGCCTCGGCGCCTGAAGTGTACCACAAAACAATCCATATGATTTATGAACACCTGGAAGGAGTGGACACTTCAATGGATGACATCATTGTATGGGGCAGCACAAAGGCAGAACATGATAAAAGGCTGAGAGATGTTCTGGAAGCAACCAAAAAAAGCCAACCTCAAGTTGAATAAAGAAAAATGTCAACTAGGAGTTAAAGAATTAACATTTGTTGGAGATATCCTAAGCAGTGAGGGAGTGCGACCAGACCCCAAAAAAGTGTCAGCAATTGAAAATATGCAAAGACCACAGTGTAAGAAAGATGTACAGAGGTTCAATGGAATCAGGAACATGAAAAATCCTGGAATGATCTGAAAAAGGCACTAACAAAAGAACCTGTCTTGAAGTTTTATGATCCAGCAAGAGCCATCAAAATATCTTCAGATGCATCACAAAATGGTTTGGGAGCAGTGTTATTACAGAAATATGAAGACTGGCAACCAATTGCTGCATCACACTCAATGACTGATGCAGAAACAAGATACGCGCAGATTGAAAAAGAGCTACTCAACATAATGTACGCCTGTGAGAGATTTCACCAGTTCATTTCAGGACAAGAAGTCTGTGTGGAAACAGATCACAAACCTTTGATCACACTGTTCAGAAAGCCGCTCAACGTTAAGGATTCAAAGAATGATGATTCGTTTGCAGCGCTACACACTAAACGTGATGTACACGCCAGGCAAGTTAATGTACACGGCCGACACGTTGTCAAGAGCAGTTGACCCCAAAGAACTAACAAGCTCTAAAATCTGTGATGACGTAGATTTATATGTCAACATGATAATAATAATAATGAATTCAATTTATAACGCACTTTTCATTAATGAAAATCTCAAAGTGCTACAAGGAGCAACAGAATTAAATGTCAATAAAACAAATAATAAAACAATTAAAATCAATAACAGTATCAGCTAAGATCAAAAGTAGAATCATGAGGAGGTAGAGTATGCTCGGTTGAAAAGAAAGGTCTTCAAGCCGCTCTTAAAGTCAACCACAGACTGTGGGGCTCTCAGACAGTCAGGAAGAGAGTTCCACAGGCGGGGGGCAGCCACACTGAAAGCCCGGTCTCCCATGGTCCTTAATTTGGTTCTCGGAATGTGAAGGAGATTACTGTTCTGTGACCGCAGCGAACGGGTGGATGAGTATGGAATAAGAATATCCTTCAGATAATCTGGTGAAGTTCCGTGTAAGCATTGATGTGTAATGAGAGCAGTTTTGTACTGAATTCTGTAGGCGACAGGAAGCCAATGAAGGTTATGGAGAATGGGCGTAATATGTTCAAATTTACGAACTCTCAACAAGATCCTTGCTGCACTGTTTTGAATATATTGAAGTTTCTGAAGGTTTTTGCCAGGGATTCCAATAAACAGGGAGTTGCAGTAGTCGAGCCTGGAGGAGACAAAAGCATGGACGAGCTTCTCAGCATCGGAAAAAGTTAGGGATGGGCGAAGTCTGGAGATGTTTCGAAGATGGAAGAAGCAAGTTTTAAACAGATGCTTAATGTGATTTTCAAATGTAAGATTGGAGTCCATTTTTATTCCAAGATTAGTAACAGAGGTGGAGAGGGGGATGTCTTGTCCAGAAAAGGAAAGTCTTGTTATAGGAGATGTTTGTACCTGGTGAGGGGTGCCAATCAGTATGGCCTCAGTCTTGGAGCAGTTTAATTGAAGAAAGTTCTGATTCATCCATGCCCTAATTGCCTCCAGGCAGGCAGAGAGGGCAGTGAGTGAAGATGGAGATGACAAGGTGGAAGATGAGGATGCTCCAGTCCTGATGTAAAGCTGTGTATCGTCGGCATAACAGTGAAAAGAAATGTTGAACTGATTAATAATTTGACCTAAAGGCAGCATGTAAAGGGAAAACAGCAGGGGCCCCAGAACCGACCCCTGAGGGACACCACAGGAGACACAGACTGTCTGGGACGTGGCGTTGCCAAGACTAACACATTCCAGCCTATTGGAGAGGAAAGATTTGAACCAGTCCAGGACGGTGTCGCAGAGACCGACCTCCACATGAAGACGGTGGAGGAGGATACTATGGTCCACAGTGTCGAAGGCTGCAGTGAGGTCAAGGAGGACAAGGATGGAGGGAGAGCCAGTGTCAGCAGCCAAGAGGACATCATTGGTAACTCTCAGCAATGCAGTCTCTGTACTGTGAGCTGCCCTGAATCCAGACTGGAACTTCTCATACAGGGAGTGTTGTTGTAGGTGATCCTGCAGCTGAGCAGCAACAGCTTTTTCCAGCACTTTAGACAGAAAAGGGAGGTGTGAAATTGGGCGGTAATTAGAAAAAATGTCGGGATCCAAATTAGATTTTTTCAGAAGAGGCCTAATGATGGCGGTTTTTAGAGGCAGTGGAACATGACCAGATTGTAGAGACTGATTTATTATTTGAGTGATAAGTGGGCCTATTGCAGAATGATTGGTTTTTATGAGAGAAGAGGGGAAAGGATCCAGGGCGCAGGATGAAGGCTTCATTTTCTTGATGATGGCCTCCACCTCACTCTGAACAACTTCGTCAAAGCTGTTTAGGGTCCCAGAATGCAGACGGGTGGGTGGCACACTGAGAACAAGTGCACTGCCTGTGTCGAACACCAAAATGGAGCTCATAAGACATGAGACAAAGAAAGACATGACAATGAAAAACCTCACTCAAACCATCATGAATGGATGGCCCAGCACAAAACAAAGTTGCACACCTGAAATAAACGAGTACTGGAACTGCAGGGAAGAACTATCAGTAGTTGATGACATCATATACAAAGGGAGTAAAATAGTCATACCAAAGAGCTTACGTAAAGAAATGCTGCAAAAAATCCACAAAGGTCACCTGGGAATTGAAAAAAGTAAAAAGAGGGCTCGGGAAGTCTTGTACTGGCCGCGGATTAACCAAGATGTAGAAAATGAAGTTTCCAGTTGTCCAACATGTTTAAAATACAGAGCAAGCAATGCAGCAGAGCCACGGAAGCCTCATGCAGTAACAGACAGACCTTATCAAACAGACAGACCTTATCAAAAGGTAAGAGCCGATCTCTTTACATCAGAGGGACATGACTATGTTGTGATCACTGATTATTATTCCCTGTACCCAGTACATGCCACTACAGCAGAGGCTGTTATAACGACTCTTAAAGCAACATTCTCCAGACATGGTGTTCCAAATATAGTCTTTACGGACAATGGTCCACAATTTTCCAGTGAGAGTTTTCGGTGTTTTGCTGAGGACTGGAACCTTGTGCATGTGACATCAAGTCCTCACTACCCTCAGTCTAACGGGTTGGTGGAGAAATCTGTTCAGACAGTGAAAAAGCTAATGAAAAAGGCAAAATACAGTAATGAAGATTTTCACCAGAGCCTTCTGATATATCGTGCTACACCACTAGAGCATGGTAGGCTATGTCCCCTGCACAACTCCTTATGGGGCGGCGTCTGAGATCAAACCTGCCGGTTAAAGAAAGCCTGCTGACTACAGAAGTGGATGTAAGAATGAAAGAATTCAAGGAACGACAAAAAGCAAAGCAAAAGTACTACTATGACAGAGGAAGACGCAATCTACCAGAACTTCAAAACGGTGACCATGTGCGACTGAAAGACAACACCAGTACCTGGGCAAGAAAACCTACAGTTCTAGCTGAAGTACAGCCAAGGTCATACAACGTCCAAACGGAAGATGGTGCAGTGTTGAGGAGAAACCGTCGTGACATTCTGAAAGAACCTATCACAGTTATGCAGCAGAATGATGTTGGCGGCACAGACGCACACACAACTGAGACACCAACTCAGGTACAAGAGAATCACATAAGAAGATCTTCCAGAAATGTGAAACCGCCAGAGAGACTTATTGAACAGATCTAAGATCATTATGAACAATGCATTTTTAGTTACTGTATGTTTCAATGTTCAACTTTTGAAAAGTAATGCTTGTTAACCTATTGTTTGTTTTGAAAAAGGGGAGATGTAATGATAAGAGCTTTAAATAAATGTCTGTATTGAGCATGAGAGCATGCGCACTGAAACTAGTTGGCCTTTAGAGGGCACCCTGGTTCTTGGTTATAAAGGGCACATGTTGAATGTATGATGCAGTTGCATCAGTTCTGAACTTGGATAAAGCTGCCTGCTTCAAGTAACACTCCGGTGTGGTTATTGAAGAACTCACTACACAAACATGACAAGCCCCTTCTTGTTTGCTCTGGTGATGGACCGACTAACAGATGAGGTCAGGCAGGAATCCCCATGGACTATGATGTTTGCAGATAACATCAGGCATTGAGGAAAAAATATACAAAAAGCTTTTGTTGGATCATAAATCAGAAAACTATAGAAAGTCAAATATATAATATTAATGTCAGCCCAACAGTGCCGCTACCCATCCATTGATACTCACAGACCCAATAGTAGATCTAAAATTATTAGGCAAGAATGAAATTTTAAAAAATAAACTCAAAAACAGTTATAGAAAGCATTAACTTAAATTATGGATATGTAAAAAAATGTTCATTCATTCATTCAACCTTTATTTAAACAGATAAGTCACATTGAGCCTCGAAGACTCATAAAGTGAGATCTGTTGGACAGACAATAAAAGTGGTGAAAAATGACACATAGGGTTTGGAGACAAAAAAAAATCCTAACACATTTTTGACCTCTGCTTGAAGGTCAAAAATGTGGTAATGAAAAAAATCTTGCACACAAGCACATAATGACGCCGACATTACGCAGAGGGTGGTGGAGGGGACTCAAAGGCGGTGAGCATGCCAGCCCGTAGAGGCACTGCAGAGTTCAGATAGAATCACTCAGTTCATATACAGTAGTTCCCTCTGGAGATCTGTGCACACTCATGGGGGGGGGGAGCTGCCGAGGACGGCCAGAGGCGAATCCAGAGTCCTGAAATGATGACAGAATGTTTATTCAGCTGGGCTCCTCTGAAAAGTCTGTGGAATTCCTCAGCAGAAGGGTTGGAATGGGTGAGAGTGTCAAGTTTACAAAACTTCTGCAGGCGTGTTGAGATAAGACGGCCTGTCAAGGCCAGTCAGTGAGCTGAATTTCAGATGAACACGATTTGTTTTGGGGACAAGCAGAACTTTTATGACATCTACCTTCAGTCTGTGTCGGTCCACTTGCTTCCAAAATGTCCAAATTAAAATGACCACACCAATGGAACGTGCCTGAGAGAATCCCCGATATCTAATCCATTCAGCCAAAAGTCTGGTTTCTCAAGACATGAACCAAGCAATCATGTAAGGCAGGCAGCCTGACCAGGTCCAGATTAGCCACCAACGTCTTCTTTTTATGTTGATAGACCAGTAACCAGCCAATTCCAAAAAGCAGGAACCAGTTATCATAAATCCAATTGAATATGCATCCTTAAGATCCACAGATGACAGCAGAGATAGACACGTCATCAAGTCTTCCAAGTCGATGAGATATCCAGCTGTGTGCATGCCAACAGGGCAAATCAGCTCGCCTACAGCCTGTCTTCTTGTTGAAGAAATTTTATCAGTTATGTTGAGGGACCAACTGACCAAATTGAAGTCCATTATTAGAAGATTTTGTAGAAGAGAGGCTCTCAGACAGTTTCACAGACAAGACAAAGCAAAAGCAAAGCGGAGACCGAGAGGAGACGTCCGCCCTTGAGAAGAGCAAGTGTTGAATGATAGATATAGTACATGTATTCAAGGAAACATCAGATCTGGTCGGGGCAGCATTCATTCTTCCTGAGTTTGGAGTGACAATAGGGAGGAAATCCATCCATCCATGATTTATACCCACTTCTTTTTTTTTGGGTCGCAGGGGGTCGCCGGTGCCCATGTCCAGCAATCATGTGCGAGAAGCGGGGTAAACCCTGGACAGGTCTCCAGTCCATCACAGGACCACATAGAGACAAATGAGACAAACAACCATTCACTCTCTCACTCCTAGGGACAATTTAGAGTTACCAATCAGCCTAACATGCATGTTTTTGTCTGTGGGAGGAAAAACACTTGGAGAAAACCCACGCATGCACGGAGAGAACATGCAAACTCCACCCAGAAAGACCAGTAGGGAGGAAAATAAGTGACAAATCATCAGTTTACACGGGAGAAATTGTAGCAATATTAATTACTACTGAGTGGATTGAAGATAATAAACCATTCAGATCAATAGTTTGATCAGATTAATCTTTAATCAGTTTAATAGATAGTTCAGAAAGTAGAGCAGGCATATTGATGGTAACATATTATATTATCTGTTGTATACAACCAGAGGCGGCTCCAGGGGGGAGCTAGGGTGTGCTATAGCCCCTCCTGGAAAAGTCACAGCACCCCCTTAGCACCCCCAAGAAAATATCAGATTATTTTCTTTTATCTGAGTTAATATTCTTTAACATGAGGTTGTTGTGATATTTTCCTCGCAAAACACAACTAATAAAATAAAAAGAAATCAGTGATTATATCGAGTTAAAAAATAAATAAAAATCTGATCCACCAGCTGAAGCCCACAAAGATGAGTGATGCTCTCAACACTGACCCAGTAAGGAGCAGAAACTGGTGACATGATGCCTCTGGTTATGCCATTTTTAGCTAATACAACTTGATAAATCATTTCCTGGCTTGCAGTGATAATAAATTACTTATCTGGTCACATTAAATAAAAACTTTTAACCAAAATCCAAAATAAACTTGATTAAAATAGCCCCACTGCATCTAAATTCATGCGCGTATAAAACTAAAATAATTCATGCTCAAAGAGTCAATTTTGCCTTAGACAAGAGAATTAGCCTTGACTGATTTATTATTATTGCTTGTTTATTATTGTTGATTTTCAGTTTGATTATTTTTTGTAATAAAACTTCAAAGACAACTTTATTCGGATGATTATTCATTTGTTCTGGTATAGAACTCCCTGTAATAACATATTCACCCTTTACTAATCAGAATCAGTCACTGGAGTAGAATATATTGATTAAGTTGTTGTTGGTCAGTAAACTGACCAGTGGGTGCCAAACTTTAATGAATGAAAAATAAATAAAACAAATGTAGTGGGGCTGAGATGGAAAAGGTGTCATCCTTCTTCCTCCATCTCACCCTTCGTTATGGCTACAAGCTTCTACCCCGAGGTTGTTAGACTCATGAACCCCTAGTCTGAATTATCACTGTGAAAACAAATCACTGTAATACCATTTGGTTATGTGCTGCTGAT
>JBBPBX010069567.1:0-18824 GCA_038048925.1 Garcialebias charrua
GCACCCAGTTCTTGGCTTTAAATATAATTAACCTTCTACTTCACACATTTTTGTTATACATAGGGAAAATGTTATCGTGGTATTTATTTATTTGACCTAAAATAAACCTACTGTCTATACTAACTGTCAACTCACCCATGTTAAAAAATATACATTGTAAAAAATCTTTATGTGGTGTGTTTTGAGGTGCATTACCTTGTGGCAATACTGTGCAACAACCAATTTCATATTTATCATTAAATTCATAATTCCTGTGCTGTGAAATAAGAGTTGCACATTACACCACTCAACTTTTATCCATCTATCCATTATTTTTATCTGCTTCTTTCTGGGTCAGAGGCAGCTGGTGTGTATCTCCAGTCACTATACGAGAGGCAGGTTGAACCCAAGACAGGTCACAAGTCCATCACAAATTGATTTTAATTATTTTTTGTTTACTATAATATCTTAAAATTAATTTCTAAGCACACATTTAGAAGCATTTCAGACCCACCTTTAACTCACTGTAGCTTTTGCCAGGTGGAATAGTAATGTGCCTGTTCTCAGCCCTCTATTGAGCCTCACCATAGAACAGTATTGGATTCAAGCTCCTAACAGAAGCACAAAAAGATGATTAAAAAAGAAAAACAACAACATATATTTGTCCCTGGTTTTGTGTTCAGCCCGGTTGCCTCACAGTAAGAAGGTCTTTCTGTGCCGAGTTTACGTGCATGTTTGAGTGAGTTTTTTTTCTTCTCGAGTATCCCAGCTTACTCCCACAGTACAAAAATATGCACGCTCAGACTGAATGAAGATTTTAATGGTCCCTAGGAGTGACTTTCTGTGTTTTGTGTCTTTTTGTCTCCATGTGGCCCTGCGATGGACTGGTGACCAGTCCACGTGTATCCTGCATTCATCTAAAGCACACTAGAAAAATCTCCAGCACCCAACCTTTTTCAGGAAGATGTGACAGTCAGTGAATAGATGGATAAATAGATACTGTATGTCCTTTTCAACATCCATTTATCTGTTGTTTGCCTATTTTGTGCAAAGACTTTTAATAGTAACTAAGGAAACTGGTTCTTCTCACTGACATTGTTCCATAACTGTACAATGTTGCATTTGGCAGCATTCACACTTTATAAAAATAAAAAATGAAGCACAAAATGATAAAAACACAGTAGAAAAAGTAATAACTTATCATTTACTGTCTTGGTAATATTTAAATGATGCAAATGTAAGGACAAATGGGATAAATCTGTGTTTTATGGAGCTTTATTTTACGCGACTCATCATCAGTCAGACTCTTGTGGATTTAAATATCGTGATGCATTCAAAGCATCAAAACTCTGCCTCACCTTCAATTAAAAGACCAATCAGTGTATACATTGTTCTTTAAATAGGAATTTCTTAAAAACGAAGGTTATGTTGGCAAATGGCAACACTGTGCGGTAGATTAAAGTTGTATGTTGTATAATCATGCCACCATAAATTCAAATGAAAATGTCATTCATGTCCATGATGACCTCAAGCGTAGCTGCAGATTTAAAACTGTTAAGAATGCTGCATCTCATTTTTAGAGGGCCTTAACCTGAGTATTTATGCCTGTACAGTATATTTAGACCTCGTTGGAATATTTTTTATAATCATCAACAGTAGACAGAATAAGAGAAGGCATTAAAATCCCTTTATTGTCACTTGCACTTTATTATAACATATCAGATCCATTCATTACCATGTGAACAACTGATTTGTTAAATGCAGTGTGGCAAAAAGAAAAAAAAAAGTCTTAACTCAAACTAAATGTCAAATGAACATTTATAATTGAAGTCAAAATCATGGATGCTACATCCACATTTTATTTAAATGTTTCCAATATAATTTTCTAAATTAGACGCACATAAACCCCATGTGTTTATTAAAGGAAGCGTAATTTTAATCTGTGTCTGATCAGAAACGCGCCGTATATATGAAGTATAAATGGCTCTGCTCGCTGCCCTGCTCCTTGGTATGTTATCTGCGTTGACTGAATGTCACAGCCTTACTCAGATAGACTTGTATGAAATGGAGATAAGCGAGGAGTATTATTACTTTCCCTTGTTTCCCTGTCACTGGCTTGAAGGGTACTTCAAAAGGTGGCTGGTCTGCCTGTGGCTCGGGAGGAAAAGAGAGGACGACACCAGCCCGAGCCTGCCTTTGACTAGCAGGTGTACCTTTCCCTTTCTTGTGCTCCTGAATGAGGAACGACGGTGAATGCAAAGGATCAAAGTCTGCATCCTCACTGTCAGCTGCAGCACAGCCGAGGCTAAATGGAGAAACACATTTTCCTTTTGAAAACAGCCAGTAGTTGGGCCGTTCGTGTGTGTGTGTGCACGCAGGGGAGTGATCGAGAAGGCAAATGCGGATAAGAGTTGGAGCTGATCCCAGTTAAGCACTGACACAGCCCTGATTTATTTATATATATTTTTAAAAACTGTATTTTTTTGTCAACCGTTCCTCATGTTTTTTTTTTTTTTTCACTGGACAGCCCTGCCAAGAAAAACGGATAAACGTGGCAGCCGCTCTGTAAAATTCATATTGCCTTCTGTTGGAACCTGACTGGCCACGACGTGTCCATGAAAGGCTGCGAGTTCAAAGGTTGTAGGGCTAGTGGGGAGAGTGGAATGAGGTGGGACGTGTGCAGGGACTGGGCCAGGAGTGGGATGGGATGATGGGAGAAGAGGATGGAGGGAAACAGAGAGGAGATGGAGAGGGGTGTGAGGTGGAGAGGATGAGGGAGGGATGGCGGGCGAGGGGGTGACGGCGGGTGAATGGCAGGAGACGGGGATGGGCTGGAAGTGGAAGGCACGCGGTGGTGGGGTATGGAGAGAGCTGCTGGTTGTAAAATGATATGATGAAGATTTGACAGTGGTGGAGATGGTGGAAGAGGGGGGAGGTGGGGGACTCCCAGAGCCACAGGTGGTGTAAATCTCTCCTGGGGGGTCACATGTCGCACAGGGACACTGACATGGAAGGTGTGTTGGACTTGCAACATGTCTGGATGGATTACTTGAGTTGGAGCAGGGCTGTGCAAAGGTGCAGCTTTGAACTGTTCGTCAGACGCCACGTAACTGCGCGTGTGCGGCTCGTGTGTGTATTTGGTCTGTGTGTGCGCATTTGATCTATCCAGTGTGTTTTCCAGGATTTTCTGCATGTGCTCTCTGGCCTGCTCTTGCAGGACGCGGTATTTCTCCATCTCCTCAGCCGAAAAGCTGATGGGTGCAGCCGTCTCTCCACCTGCCTGCTTGTCATCAGTCCTACTCTGTGGCAGGCAGACGTTTGGGGACCGGCTGGGATTTGACTCAGCAACGTTCACAAGACGTTTTTGACCGTCAACAGCCGTGCCAGCGTCCTCCACGCGGCTCGTAGCTTCCTCCTCTCGCTCGGCTTCTAAACCTTTCTTCTGCAGGCCCTTTTCTCTTCTCGCCTTCCTCTGGATTGCAGGAAGTTTTCCGATCAGCGGTAAAAGCATCAGCCTGGCTGGTTTTTGCGGCAGAGCTGTGCCCGAGCTGCTCGTTGCGAGACACACGGAGTGTTCGTGGACACGCTCTGACCGCGGACTCGTGTTGTTCAGCTGCGCAGAACTTCTGCTGCAGGGGTGTGTGTTCGGGCTTGAGACTTTTAGTGCTGAACTTTGGAGAGAAGAACGAGAACAAAGGGTGGGTGGTGTGGACACGGGGCCGCTGTGCTTTCTTGCTTCCTGAGACGTTTCTGCAGCTGATGTCCTGCTGGAGCCGGCGATCAACCTGTCCACGGTGTCTCCTGAGCAGGTGCTGCTTCTGCTCCACTCACAGCTCAGCTCGGACATGCTGCTGCTGCTGCAGGGGCTGCACGAGCGTGGGCTGTGGCACCTGCTGCCCCGGTTGCCCGTCGTGCTCTGGCAGCTGGGCAGCTGTTGGCTCGTCCACCACTCAGGGCTGGACAAGTGTCTTGAACTGGAGCGCCTGGTGCTTGCACACCTCCACGTGTCTCTGCCGTCAGCACTGGTCTTGGAGCTTGCAATAGACTGGCGTGCTCCCAGATCTTCCCAGCTATCGCTGCTGCCCCATGTCCACCTGTCCCAGTCTGCGTCCTCTGCATTAAAGCATCCGTGTCTCCTTCCCAAGCCTTTGGGACTTGGGCTGAACTTTGCCACATGATCCCACTTTGTTGCCCCGTTTCTCCAGCCGGTCCTCGACCTGCCTCTCTCCTCACCCCCAGCTCTCGCCCACTCCCACATCAGTCTTTTGTCTTCACGGCGTGGGCATCCCAGCGTTTTCCTTCCCCAGACTTCGCCGTTCCCGTCTCCATGAATGAATTTCCTGTCCCCGCGGAGGAGTTTTCTCTTTTTTGCTGGGCCGCTACCACCGCTGTTGTCAGGGTAACAGCAGTCAATGAAACTCCTGGGGTTGCCATGGTGACCCCGTTCCCAAAACAGCTTAGAGTTACGTCCTGGTGAGAAGGCGCGAACAGAGACGAGAGACCGCCAGGGAAAAGTTGCCACCTCTCCGTCTCGCTGCCTCCCCCCCTCCGTATCTCTGTCTGCCGTGCGTCTGCTGAACTGGGAGTCGACGGCGGCGTGTTCTGCCTGCTCGCCGCCTGCCTGCGCCTTGAATTCAGCGCTGTGCCTCCTATGAGGCCTCCTCTTTCTGACAGAGACAGATACTGGCTCAGTCTCACATCCCCCCAGGAGACAGTCGCTGCCTGCTCCATGCTCCCTCATCTCTTTTCTCCCCCTTCTCTCCCCCCGCCTCCCTTCAGCTTCTCTCTCTCGTCCTGTGGTGCAGACTGTGGAGACAACACTCCTTACTCTGCACTTTGCTGATTGGCGCTTGTTTGAGGCCTTTTCCTTCTTCTTCTTCTTCTTCTTGGCCAGCCTCTTTGTGTTGCTCTTCCTCTGTTTGCGTGACACTTTTGGGACGCCCACATGTGGCTGTGGAGCTCTGGCACGCTCACACTTCGTCTCACTCCCACATTCACACCTGGACAGGCTGATGCACGTCCCCTGCATGCCAGGCTGGGTGACAGACTCTAATTTACAGCTCAGGCCTGTGATGGCTCTCTTCCTGGTCCCGCTTGCACCCTCTAATCTCCCTCCCGGAGGATTCTGGGAGTTTGTGTCAGAGCTGTCACTCAGCGCGGGGTCAGATGGATGCGAGGCTGCCCTCTCGCAGGTCTCCTCTCTTAGCACGCATCCCACATTTTGCAGCCCCGCCGCCGACGGTGGAAGGTTGTTGTCGTCGAGGAGCAGGTGCGCTGCTGTCTCCACGCTGATGCCTTGCTCCCGCTTTAAAACCTCATCGTGCTTCTTCTGTCTGCGCGCTCTCAGCTCACGTCTCGCTCGTCTTAGTGAGCCGGAGCGAGCGTCTGGTGAAAGAGTGCGCGGCTGATTTTGTTGTGACTCCTGTGGATCCCCGGCGAGCCGTTCTGGCGGTTGAATGCTCAAGCAGAGTGGGTTGCAGCTGAAGGAGACGTGCGGTTCAGACTTGGTGATCTTGAGCAAACTGACAGGCCATTGCATTCGGGTTGAACCGTCTCTCCCCAGCACACACAGATACCGACTCGCCTCCTCCCCTCTGCTTGTTTCTGACTTCTCCGTCTCGCTGTCTGTCCGCTTGGGGTCCAGGTGTACCCGTGGGAGGGTTGTGCCACATTTGCTCACCTGGGTCTGTGGGCCTTGTAAGTCGTGACTCTGATGACGAGGGGCTGCAGTGGAAGGAGAAGAACGTTCTTTTACCACCTCCATTTGTCCCATTTCTTCCTCTTCTTGCTTTGCTTCACCCGAGATCGGCTGCAGCAGTATGCTACTGTCTGAGCTGGACGCTCTCCTCTCTTCTGCGTCCCCAATTTCCCTGTCGATGTCCTCCATTATTGCCCTCACTCGTTCTCTCATTTGCTCCCTCTTTTCTCTCTCCTCCTCCTCCAGGTCGGAGAAGACGGAGGCAGAAGGCTCCAGCCTGGGCCCTCGGCGTGAGAAGCAGAAGGACACTCCGAGCCGGCCTCCCACTCGCCCCTGTGCAGAGAGGGGCAGCTGGGGACACAAGCTGTGGCAAGACTGGGGACGCACTGCAGGAGAGGCTGTGTGAGATGCTGCAATCGTTATTGGAGAGTCTTTTGGAGCTGTGGGGTGAGGTATTTGTGAAAGAGGCTGGTGGGACTTTTCAGACTTATGGCTGAGCGTTCTGGGTCGTATAGCTGTGATTTGCTGGAGCCGGTGATAGGGTTTAGGATTGTCTTCCGTGCAGTGTTTTCTTTGGTCCACTTCTTCATCTTGTTGCTGACTGACCGCTCTGACCGCCCGTTTAAGTCCACAAGTCCTTCCCGGGAGTCTGCAACAAATCAGAAAGAGGAAAAAAAAAGATGTGATTTTAGTTCATCTTTGTGTTTTGAGTTAGTTTTATTGATCAGTCACATTCAGAAAGCCTCAAAAAAGGATTGTCTGCTGCTGAAAGGTGTAAGCAGATGGTTTGTGTGTGTCTGTGCGTGCATTTGTCTGTTGGTTTGCAAACCATCTCAGAAACTTCTAAACTGATTTTAATGAAACTTTCTCAACGTACTCACTGGATGCACCTCTACATCTGATTTTTCTTTATTATTATTGAAAACAAATTAGAACAGCTGCCAGAGCTAATAAACTTATCAAACAAACATTTCTACAACTTAATCAAATATTTATATATTGAGCTGTGTGTGCTAGTAGCTCTGCTGTATGTATTTATTAATTTTGCGTCTACAATTTCATTTTGAAATTGTACCAAACGTGCAAACTTTTGAGTTTTTCCAGAACTAAGAGATCCATGCACATGTAGTGGAACAGGCCCTCATGCCTGACCTGGATTTACACCTTTTCACATATCTCTGAAACTCTTAGTGTTACACTTTTCTTGAACTTCTCAAGGAGACAAGTGGACACTATTTTATTACATTTATTTTGAATTAAGAGACACAAATCAATCAGAAAAGACTTCCTTTTAATTTGTGGTAATTCAGAATTGATCAACAGTAATAACTTTTGTCATTTTATGATAATCTGTTATTAACATGAGTTGTCACTCTTAATATGCTGATTTATTCTGTTGTACGATGGTGCTTAGAACTATGTCAAAGTTGATGAACAAGTCGGAATAATCTGTTAGTATTTGTTTGAAATGTTTAAGGACAGAGGGAAAAGTCGTAGACTAAACTTGTCATCTGTCTCCTTTTTCTGAAAACAAATCCCTCTACTCTCAAAAACAGATTCTCTGTTTTGGACCCCTGCAAGTCTTCTCTTCTATCCGAGTGACCTTCATACACTCCAACTCCCTTCCACTGGTTCATCTGAACCAATCGGAGAAGGACAAGTCACTGATCTCAGATCCTGTTAAAAGTTCCAGCTTCCTGGAACTTCCGAGTCCCTGAGAGGGTCTGAGATGCGTTGGACTTCTCTCTCCAAGCTGTGGACGCGGGGTCAAATGTCAAGTAGACCTGCGCTCCTCAGCAAGGTTTAAACAGCACGTCAGCTGTGAACCATTCAAGTGTCACAGCTCCAAGCTGTGAACTCTTTCTGGAATTTGTTATCTTGAAAACCAAACCGGAGCTGAGGCTGTTATCACGGTGAAGTGGAAGCCGACTTGTAGCGAGCCGCTGGAAGCTGAACGCTGGTCGCCTTTAACCCGTAGCAGAACGGTTAATAAGGCTGGGACTAGTTTGCCGGGCTGAGACCAAAAATCTTTGCACAGGTAAAACGTTGATGGCCATTCGACCAAAAGTCGAGCGGAAGCTGCCGAGGAACTGCCATGGTTTCTGGTTAACACATATCAAGATAATTTCCTCTTCACTTCCTTTTATCTCCTCATACTCCATCTTTTTCCTCCTTCATGCTGAAACTTATCCTAAACTATATATTTTGCCAGTAACTAAACTTTAAGTTTGTGCCTGCAGTATAAGTAAACATGCCAACTTTTACTTGTCTGTTGTCTCCATGTTTAAATCTGTAAACAGTTAGTTATAGGAAACTGATCGATCAATTTATGTAAATATGTTTTGATGTAATTTCATGATTTGTTATTAAATGATTCTACCTTTGGTAGGTCAAACATAATAACGTTTCCTGTCAAGTTACATATCACTGAGTCACAGATTTATTGAATATTAATCTGAAAAAGATGAGAACCCGTGAATTAAGATGATAATTTGTGTCAGTCAAACTCTGCTCAATTTACATCTAAAATATAGATAAGTCAGTAAATTGACCTCATTATTTCCATTTTATTACACATATTACCTCAGTTTCAAAATATTTACATTGGCTCCAAATCAGGGATGTTACATTAGATTTCAACGTTTTGTTGCTGGTGTAAAAATTACTAAATGTTTAGGGAGCAGAATATTTGAGTGAAATTTTAATGAGTAGGGCTCGGAGATCTGCTAGCCTGGTTAAAACCAGACCCTGTCTTCACTTCGCTTCAGACTAGGGTCTGGACTTTCTCCATTTTAAAACGATTCTTGCTGGAGGCGTTGGCCTCTGCTGAGGAACAAAACCATTGGATATTTTGAACAGGGAAAGCATTCTGCTCCCTCCCCTCAGAGCCATGTATGGCTGCTCCCCGTGCTCTGGTGAACTTGACAACTGCTCCGCCTCCTGCAGCTTTTCTCTTGCTGCCGGCTGCCGCGCTGCAAATTCTGTGTTTATATGTTAATAAAACTTTTTAATAAAATACAATAAAACCATGGATCGCTGGTCCAGCTCACCAGAAGACCAGAAAATCTGATGGGACTCGGGCAGCAACGTAAAACCCGAGTTTAATTCTCGTGACAACCTCAGCCATTTCCTTGTTCATTTCAGCGGAGGGAGAGAAGGAGGAGGGAGCGAGCGATCACTTGACTTTTGGCCCAAAAAACAAAAGAAAACTCCAGATAAGGGATTAAGAAGGGGAAATTAATAAATTTGTGTCACATATAAAACAGTCCTGCATCGCTTTGCATCGCTTTGAATGAGAACATGCCGCTGCTCGCTGACTGCGCGCTGGCAGAGCCCTTTTATAGGGCTCTGCGCGCTGGGACAGGTGGGGGCGTGGGTTAGGGTCCAAAACTCCGTCCCTTCTGTTCTCTGATTGGTCCGAACAAAAATCTACCGGAGAAATGGTTGTTAATGGGAGAAGTCCCAGACTGTGCAGTGAAGGGAAATGAGAATTGAGCGGAGCTGTGCAGGAAGGCGAGGGCCAGGCTAGAGATCTACTGGCGCAGGTCAAATAGTAGAGCCCAGAGTTCAAAACAAAAACGATGAAACAGCGTTTAGCTATTATGCCACACAAAGAGCACAGATTACTAACAGTTTTGAAGATGTCCCCAAAAGTGAATATTTTTAAATCTTAGTTAAAAAAAAGTATATTTTTTATTTCTCTGACCTGTGATTGAGATCTTTTACATTTTTCTTTTGAATTAGATTAAACCTGGTTTTGTATTTGCATTTTTAATTATGTATTTTCTTGTTGTTTGGTCTTTCTTGCTTCTTTTTCTTGTGAAGCACATTGAGAAACCATGAGAATGAAATGTGCTACATTAGTTGCCTTCCTTACAAACTTTAACATAACGCAAATCCCATTGTTGCTTAATTGGCTATTTGGCATGTCTTTAGTCATCAATAATGTACACCGACTGATAAACCTTTCTAAACTTTGTGGGAACATCCTTTAAAGACCAAATTTTCACATTGGTAATTAATAGTTTAATTAAGAAACAGCGGTTGTGAGAGAAGGGTTCAGATTTCTAAAAGGTTGTGAATGTTGAGATTTACCAGTGGAACAAATACACAACCACCGAGTGTTGGAGTTAAATTTATACTTGAACTTATCCTACATTAAGAACATTTTCTCCTACAACACCCCCCCTAGGACAAGTATAACCTATGAGGAGACTTACTTCACAATTGAGGAGTGGAGTGACCTCATCTACAACAGGCAACAAATGACTCCACTGTCTGGTTGTTTCACATTCATTCATTCATTCAACCTTTATTTATACAGGCTAGCCTCGTTGAGTCACGGGGACTCATTTACAAGAGGGACCTGTCTCACTCACACCAAACAACCATCCACTCTCACACTCACACCTAGGGTCAATTTAGAGTCACCAATCAGCCTAACAAGCATGTTTTTTGGTCTGTGGGAGGAAACCGGAGTACCCGGAGGAAACCCACGCATGCACGGGGAGAACATGCAAACTCCACCCAGAAAGGCCCCGGACCGGGATTTGAACCGGCAACCTTCTCGCTGAGAGGCAGCAGCTCTACCAGTTGTGCCACCGTGCTGCCAATGAGGCCACATGTAGGCATGTGTTCTGTTAGCTGGTATGTGATCCTCTGAGTATGCATTGGGGAGCTTTATGACTGCGGTTGAGTGATGACCTCTCACTAGGAGATCAGACGCTCTTGCACTGCTCACAACCACATTTTTACCCACCATAGTAGTCAGTTTCAATTTTACTCTTCAAACATCTGCCTGCAGCTCATGTGTGTGTTACATCCTGATCTATGAAGACAGCATCGCTCTGACTGTCTAATAATGCATAGACCAGTTTTTCCTTGAGTGGGTTAGTTGTAGTTGACAGCCACGCTGGAACTATCATAGAAGTGCTGACTGTTCAGATCTGGCAACATTAATGCCACGTCCTGACCAAACAGCTTTTCAACGGCAAAAAAGCTTGTCACGCATGCAAGTGGACGCACTGGACCCAGTGGTGTCCTGACCAGAACAAGAAGCTGCGGCGGTGTGGCGGTGTGGCGGCTGGGGTGGGGAGCTTACCGGTATACCGAGTTCCTCACTGCACTCCGCCAGGCAAGGAGCTTTTTATTTCTGTCTCTGTAGAGCAGACTTGACTGGTCGTGAAGGACTTGTCGCGAACACACAGCTACAATGAGTTTCTTGTACACGACTTTGCGGGTTTTTTCTGTGTCCCACAAACAATACGTCACATAGTTGCGCAATACCCCCGTCCCCTCGTTTCCGCGTCACATAGGGACTCTCCCCCTCTCTTCTCCCCCCGACTCTCCCTGATCAGGAGAGTTGAACGGCCGTTTGAACGGCGAAAACTTCAGCAATGATCAACGCGTGCTTTGGAGGCTGAGCGGGTTCACGTGCACGGAAAACGCTTTCCAGCACGCTCAACACGCACGTGACGTGACGCCCGACGCCAAGACGCGGCTGGAGGCGCATCCCCCATTGACTTTGCATGTAAACTGGACGCTCCTGCAGTTGAAAACGCGTTTGGTCAGGACGTGGCATAAGTCACATGGCTGTTGTTGTTTCAGGTGAGTTGCCTTGACTTGCATTGTCTGTACTCACACGTGTCTGTCTTTGCAGACCAACACTGTAATTTTCATCAAGAAGACAGGTGGGTGTCTTTTTGTGCAGGTTTCACAAGTGAGGCGGTGTTTGAAGTCCTTAGCACTGTGCCAGTAAAGGCAGTAACGCTTCTCAGTTATTTAAAGAACATCATTCTGGATGGTTCTTCAGTCAACAGATTAACTGGTGAGCAGTGAGGGTGTCAGGAACCAACAAATGATCTGCTTTTTCCATCTTGGATGGGTCATTGCCCATGTTCTGGTGCCAAGTTATTGCAGGAAATCATCAAATAAAATGCATAAGCCTCTTTAAACATAAAAATATTAATACTGTGAAGGAGCTCAGAAATCTGGGCAAGTCTTGGAGACCACTGTTTGATGAGCATAACCGCCACGCCCTGAGGCAGCACTGCAGGACAAACTGTCATTTCACCAGGATCAGAACAGCCGGACGGGCTATGGAGTATTATTAAAACCAAACTTATACAACACCAGGGCCGGCCCAAGGCATAAGCAAACTAAGCGACTGCTTAGGGCCCCGGGGCCACTAGGGGACCCCCTAAGTGCAACAGATTTTTTTTTTTTTAGTAACGATTTCCATGTGATTCTATTTAATCTTTTAAGTTCAGTTTTGCAAATTGTTACATACATTTAGTTGAACTATAATTCAACTTTAAATTTCTTTGTCTAAACCATTTTACGTGGTTTCATTGTTCATTTACATTATTTAAGTATTTCCTTGATGTTTTTATTTTCTTTTGTCTGTTTTTGCACAATTTAATTATTTTTTATGCATCCAAGTTATTTTATCTGTTGTTTGTTGTTGATCTTGCGCTCCAAATTATTTTGAACATTACTGTTGCAGTCCTTTGGAACCAAAGTTAATAAACCAGATAAAAATTTTGCAGTAAAATACATTGTATACTGGTGGTTTTTTTTTTGTTTAGTTTTTTTCCTTTAGTTACTTTTAGTACCAAAATACACATAGGATAATGTAGCAGGGCTGTCAGATGCAATGGGTTTATGTTAGGCCAGTGAATGATCTGATCTTCTGACTGTTGATTACAGTAATCCACATTATTAGCAAAAATAGAGGGTCCCAAACCAAATTTTGCTTAGGGCCCCATGTAGGCTTGGGCCGGCCCTGTACAACACAGTTCCACAACTGCGTCCATAAATACAAACTGAAACTCATTACACAGGGAAGAACCTCCATGTTGACTCTGTGTGGAAGAGCTGCTATTTCTGTGGACACAAGGCCATTTTAGTGAGACTAAGACATCGAACACATGCTTTGTGGTGACATGAGTCCACCTGTTAGCCTTATTTTACAGTAAAACGTACAGAAAGCCAAAAACAAGACACTATCCAGGATGATGTCAGTGACAGGTTCAGACAGTTAGTGTCTATTGCATGTATCTTGCATACGCATAAAGATACCAGGGATATTGAGGCCCATGCTGAAATTTTTTAGAGATGCAATGGAATTGAGGCAACATCTCTGATACGCCGTACTTAGTCCTGCACAGTTTACAGCAGCAGAGCTTCATGAACACAGCCTGTGTGTGTCTGATATCCAGCTCAGTCTCCTGCTGAATATGTATGACACATCATGAAGAGGAGAATCAGACGACGGCAACTTCAGACTGTCGAACAGAGGAAAATCTTTTATTCACCCACAAATTAACTGAGAGTCTTCTTGTAAAACTGCAAGGATAAGTATTCAACGTTTCCAAGAGAACAACATGTTAAATCAAAGGAAAGGGCGAAGGAAAATACAAAGTATCTGTGTATATACTTCTGTTTCAAGCTTTTTAAAGTGTTTTGAAAATTCCAGAGAAATGTATTTATTTTTAACAGGTTAATCATTGATGAGACGAAAAAGTAGCACAGAATACACTTATAGAAACAGGTTATAAACTAGCACAAACATTCTATGAGCAACATAAAACCACAAAAAACAAAACCTGAGGATCAACACCATGGTATTGATTTTAGGATCACCTTAAAAGCCACAGTTGACTCCTTGAAACGTTGCAAGCTGAAGGTTTTCACGATGACCCCCACTGTCACTAACCTAAACACCTTTGGAAAGATTCCAAAAGAGCACTGCTTGCAAAATGACCCGAGAATCTCACAGAACCAGAGGCATTTTCTAAAAACTAAATATTTGAAAACAAACCAAAAGAGAAAATGCAAACCTTGGACATGAGGTACTGACAGACACACACTGAGCTGCTGCTCTTATCGAAGGGGCATTAAAAGCATGTGTGGGGAAAAAAGCGTCTAAGCATTTGCCTCAGGACAGTTTCCTACTTCTTGTTGTAAAACTGTAAAACATGAAACTCAGAAAAAGAAGACTCAAACATCCTCAGAATATGAATTTTTTTGCTTTTCAATGCTTTGTTGTTTTCAAACACTTTTACTTTATTGTTAAGTTTTACGTTACACCATTGTTTCCAAGTATTATGACTATTACAAGTTTTACGACGAGTAAATTGCTGCAACAGCAGCAGCTAGCTGTAGCACTTTTGCTGTAAGCTGGTGAACGTCTGGCAGGAGAATAAGATTTCTGCTTAAGTAATGGAATGTGTGGGTGTTGGCAAGCTAAAGGGTCATAAAACAGTTTTCAGATTAATTACAATGAAAGTTTTAAGACTAGAGATGTTTTAAGAGTTTTGAATCTTGGCTGCTCTCTGACTCGTCGTTCACTTGTCAGTCGGGTCGGAATTGAACTCTATCTTCAAACTGAGGTTGTTTAAAACTATCTACAACAGGTGTTACATATCCTGAGGAAGCTGCCAATGCTGACACCTATAGTTTTTATGCATGTTGACTGCAGTCATGTTTTGTTAGTTAATTAGTCTGATTGTGATCAGGCTTGTGTGTGTTCAGCCAGGAACACCTGAGAGCCACGCCTATATATACTTCAAGTTGACTGTGCTTGAATGCGGAGTGTTGTGAGCTCAGAGTTTGGTTGCTTTATTGCTGAGCTGTTTGAGTACTGTTTGGGTACTGTTTGAGTACTGTTTGGGTACTGTGGGGTGTTCTCCGCCCGCCCCTGCCTGTCTTGAAGTCTGATCTTCTGTTTAGAAGGTTCTTGGTGAGTAACTACTAGCTCATGTTTGGTCTTGACTGCTAGATGCACTTAAAGAGTGGCTACTAGCTCATGTTTGGTCTTGACTGCTAGTTGCATTTGTGTCAGCTCATTTGTTTGTGGAGTTTGACTGTGCTTGATGCACTTAGGAATGTTTGCTCATCATTTGACTTTTGTTGTGCTTAGTGCACTGGGTAGCTGAAGGCTGCATTGATGACATTAGGATCCTGCTAATGATAATTGATATCAGGGATGCTGACCTGTGTGGTTAGTTTAAGCTGGTTTAACCAGGAACATTATTGAGCTTGGAGCTGTTTGGAGCTTTTTGAGCTGTTTGGAGTTTGGAGCTGTTTGGAGCTTGGAGCTGTTTGGAGCTTTTTGTTTGTTTGCCTAATGACAGAGTGAGATCAGTAGTCCAGTTATATCGTTTTTCTTTTACCCCTAGGGTTCCCTTTTGGTCAGGTAGTCCGTCTCCAGACAGGCTGCGACGGCCCTGTTTTATGGGTTGGGCCGATGCTGGGGACGTTATATTATTTTTGGCTGACTCACTCTCGTCCACCATTTATTTGCACTTTGTCTAATCTTTGCTTTTTTCCTGACCCTGTGCCAGAAGACGGTGCACTCCGCACCTGGAGGGAGGAGTCGGGCAGTTTTCAATAAAGCTTTTTATTTTTACATTCTGCCTTCTTGTGTCCTTTGTCCATTTAATGTGTTCGGCCTGAGCCAGCCGTAACATATAATGGGCCCTCGTCCGGGATTGGACTAATTGACTAATGAGCTAACCTTATATTTTTTTTCTTTCCCCTAAATTTTTGGTAAATTATAATGGGAGCTCGTCACGTGTGCTATTTTTGGAGCCGTTTTTTGCATTTTTGAGCTGACTTGGTGGTGCGAATTGTGTGTTCGCTGTCAGCTGGCTCTTTGTGAAACGTTCAGGAGCAGCTCGGACGTTTGTTTTGAGTAGTTTATGTAACAGCTGTTTTAAACAGTTTTTTTTCCCTACAACAATGGAGTTGGATGATGAGTTAATCCGTATGAATGATGAGATAAACCGCATGAATGAACGTCTGAGGGAGACGAAGATTAAGTTGGAGCAGCGAAGATTAGAATGTCAAAATAAGATTTATCAGAAAGAATTGGAGCTTGGTGTTGAACATGTCCCGTTTGAGGTGAGGTTTCGTCCACTGTGGGGTTCACTAACGTGGAGCCCTGGAGAAGCTGAGTTGGGACTTTGCTCTAGTTTTGTTGCTGAGAACCCTAAACATGAGAACCCTGAACCTGAACTTGAGAACCCTGAACTTGTAGAACTTGAGAAAAGTGAAGAACTTGAGAAAAGTGAAGAACTTGAGAAAAGTGAAGAACTTGAGAAAAGTGAAGAACTTGAGAAAAGTGAAGAACTTGAGAAAAGTGAAGTACTTGAGAAAAGTGAAGAACTTAAGAATGACTTAACTGTGGATTTGGATTTAGTCACTCCAGAGGTGTCACCCCTAGTGGACGTGCAGTGCAAAAATAATGATGATGACGATGATGACATTGATCTGAGTGACTGTTTTTTGCTTTTTTCTGAATTAGAAGACGTCCCAGTGAGCAATGTGAGCATTGTTTCAGAGGAGCCAAGCCTGACTGTCCATCCTGCTCCTCTGGTTAACTTTTCATCCTGTTCACAGGAGGTTGTGAGTGTGATGCTGGACGTCGTGGAACCTTTAGCTGAATCAACAGCAGAGAGTGATAGTTTGCTGTCTGTGGGAGATGACCTGGTGGAACAGTTTGATTATGTAGACAGTGATTGTGTTTTTGTTAACTCTCAATGTTTTGTCTGCAGGGTGCCTGATGACAGTGCTGGTACAGCTACAACGATATTACTGTCAAGTGATGGAACTTACAACACAGAGGCGGACAATTTCCCTCTGGTTGTTGGAAAAAACCCTGATCTTCAGTCTGACATCACTAAACTGAATGTTGGTGAGTGTGCAGCTAAAAGGAGGCCTTGTGATGTACAACCTGACCGGCGACGCCTTTTTGGGTTTCAGGTATTCTGAAGGCAACTATTAGTTGTGTGTGATATGTGTTGTTGGTTTTTTTGCTTGTTGTTAGTGTTAAGGTGTAGGTGTTAGGATTTTTTTTGGTTTCATTTACATGGGTGATGAGCCTGGTGTAGTATGGCTGCATCTCCCATGTAATTTCTTATGTGGGGGGGTGTTACATGCCCCAGGCATATAATTTATTTTAGTCAGGACACAATATTGTTTTGAGCAGAGGCATGAGCTGTTTAGGCTGTATGAGCCTAATTGATTGCAGCTGGTGCTCATTAGCTGTAGGTGGAGGCAGTGCTCTCTCTCTCCCTATATTAGGTTCCAAGCCACAGAGCAGAAAGAGGTTCCAAGTGAGAGTGGCAGCAAGCAGAGAGATCCAGAAGAGGTCTGAGCTGATCCAGGAGAAGGAGACCTGATGCAGGAGTTGCAGCAAGAGAAAGAGCTGCAGCATCAGAGGTCCAGCAGCCCCAGAACCAAATGCAGATGAATGAGCAGCTGATCCAAGCAGCTGCAGCAGTCTGGGATGAAGGAGCCTCAGGTCTGATGAATAAACAGCAAACATGATGAAGTAGCAGCAGCAGCAAAAGCAGCAGTGTGAAGAGGAGCCATGAAGCCAGTGTTTGGAGCCATTTGAGGTGGCCGTTTGTGAGCCGTTTGGAGCCATTTGATGTGGCCGTTTGGAGCCTTTTGAGGAGGCCGTTTGATGAGCCGTTTGGAGCCATTTGAGGTGGCCGTTTGGAGCCTTTTGAGGAGGCCGTTTGAGCTGTGTAAAGAAGTCCGTATGAAGAAGCGGATGTCGTGAGACGAGCAGAAGTGCTGTCGTTTGGAGCTGGCGTGAGACCTGCTGCTGTGCGTTTGAAGAAGGAGCTGAAACCTTCTGTTGTGACCTGCTGCTGCATATTTAAGAAGAGGAAGCTGAATCCTTCCATTGTGGAGACCTGCTGAGTGCTGAAAACCAAGAGCCGTGAGTGTCCTGCTGGACTTTGAGTTTTTTGTATTAAAGAAGCTGTTTTTTGAGAAGTCCAACTTTTTTCTTTAATCACCTTTTTTTTTAGGACACAGACTCAGAGAGCCTAAAATAAACTATTTTTTTATTAAACATCCTTTCTGTGTCGTGTCCTTGTGTGCTACGTGCCTTCGGGTCGTAACATATTTTGGGCGCCTCGTCCGGGATCTTGAATCCTTTTTGACTCCTTGTCTGGATCTTGGATCCTTCTTCTCCTTTTGCTCCTTGTCTGGATCTTGAATCCTTTTTGAGCCCTTGTCTGGATTTTTGAATCCCTTTTGAGTCCTTGTCTGGATTTTTGAGACATTGAGTTGTTTGTTCTGGTTTTGAGCAGACATTGAGTTTTTTGTGCTTAAAATATTGAGAGTGTGTGAAGTCTTTTGAAGCCAAGTGTTTTTGGACCGCAGTTAATATAATTGCTACTTTTTTACATTTGGTGTGTTTTGACAGCTGTGTGCTGTAGTTTGCACTCTCTCTGGAGCTGACAGGACCAGCTCTGGAGCTGACAGGACCAGCTCCTGGTTGCTGATTGAGCTGAAACACGCAGCTGTGTGTGTGTGTGTGTTTTTGGATTGTGCTGCGTTCAAATGCAGCTGTGATTTTGCTGTTGTTTACAGTGAAAGTCATTTGAAGAGGGGTACAGCTTAAAAGCTGTTTGTGTCCACATCATGGTGTTCAATTTGAAGAGATTTCTTGAACAGCCCACGTTTGATGTCTATATAAACTGCACGAGAGAGCAGATGTTGAGTATAGCAAACCATTTTAAAATCAACACTAGAGAATACGAACATGATGGTTGGTTTGAGGGTGGACTGCTGACTGAATTAATTCAACTTGGGGTTGTTGTGATGCCTGATTATGGACATTCAAATGAAAATACAGTTGCTTTAAGAAAAAAAGAGCTTGAAGAACAATTGAGGAAAGAAAAAGAACTTATTTCACAACAGTTCGAGGTCGCACGAAGGGAGCTACAACTTAAACATGAATTGTTCTTAAAAGAACAAGAAGTCAAAAGTCAAAGTATTCTAGCCGCTCTACATGAGAAGAAGCGTCTTCTAGAATTGAGAGAGCTCCATACTGCACAAAGGGAAGATCACCATTTGTGTCCCACTGTGTGTCATCCAAAGGTGACACCAGAGCCTTGCATTCAAGCAGGTGTGCCTCTCTCACATCTACAGGAGATGGCGCCAGAAGAACATCGTCCAGAGGAGGAGAAAAATGAGGATGATGTCAACTTGGGTGACAGTTTCTTCTTTTTTCATGTAACTGAACTTGAAATTAAACATGAAAATGAATCTGACTTAATCCCAGTTAAAGATGTGGATTTTAAAAACTTTGATGAGCTGAAGGAACATTACATTGACCTGAGTG
>JBBPBX010069568.1:5311-18824 GCA_038048925.1 Garcialebias charrua
AACCATCCAGAGGACCTGTCTTAACTGTGTTGGATTTTTTTTTAGCTGGATTATTGCGCCTGAACTTTGAAATACAGTAAGCTTCTTTGTTTTGCTGGTGTAAAGGAGCAGATTGTTGTCAGCGAACCATGCAACCAGGTGTTGTACTTCATCTCTGTAGGCTGTCTCATTGCTGTTGCTGATGAGGCCAATCACCGTGGTGTCATCAGCTAACTTTATGATGTATTTGGATCCATGCACAGGCCTGTAGTCATGGGTGAAGACAGTAGAGCAGAGGTGCCGAAAGTGGGGCCCGCAGACCAAAGGTGGCCCGCCAAGCCATTTGAGTTGGCCCGCCAAGCAGTCCTTGTTACTATATTAATTTAATTTCCTTTCAAGAATCAAAGGGTTTTCACTCAGTCATTCAACCCCTTCACTTTAATGTTAGATGGAAAAGTCGGCCCACTTACTACCGTACAGTATATGGGACTGTTTATTTATGTCCATATTGTTGCTCTTAAGTTGTATTGCTGTTGGACATGATTTTTTTTTTTTTTTACATTTTGCACTACGGTACATATATTTATACTGAAACACCAACATTTCAATATTTGTTTTAATATCTTATATTTGACTTATTTGTTATAATTTGTGTTCTGTAATGTTCTTTGTACATAATGGAAAGTTGGTGAAGATTCTCAGTTGTCTAGGACATGATAAATCAAAAAGGCGTTCAATACAGGATCAACTGGACTTTATTTGTAACAGAAGACGTTTCGCTTCTCATCCGAGGAGCTTTATCAATTCAATGAACCAGACTGTGTGTGCGTGGAGTTATAACAGGAGTCACGCACCAACATATGTAAATTGCAATTGTAAATTGTTACCTCAGCTTATGCTGGTGAAGATTCTCAGTCGTCCAGGACATGATAAAATCAAAAAAGGCGTTCAATACAGGATCAACTGGACTTTATTTGTTGTAGAAAACGTTTCGACTTCTGTCCAGAAGTCTTTTTCAATTCTGAGCTTGCAATTTATATATGTTGGTGCGTGACTTCTGTTATAACTCCACACGCACACAGTCTGGTTCATTGAATTGATAAAGCTCCTCGGATGAGAAGCAAAACGTCTTCTGTTACAAATAAAGTCCAGTTGATCTTGTATTGAACGCCTTTTTGATAATGGAAAGTTAAATAACGGTATAATAAATAAATGGACTTAAAGATGTATTTGCATTTCATGTATTATATTACTGCATTTGGCCCAAGTCCTCTAATAGATTTTACTTTGTTAATTTGGCCTCTAAGGGAAAAAGTTTTGGCACCTCCGCAGTAGAGGAATGGGCTCAGCACAACGCCCTGTGGTTCACCTGCGTTTAGTGTGATGTTGTGGAATAGGTGTGGTCTGGCTTAACATGCTGAGGTCTGTTGAGTATGTGCATGATCTAGTGACAGAGGGAGGTGTTAATGCTCAGATCTCCAAGTTTAGAAACAAACTTGGCAGGTTTTACAGTATTAGATGCTGAGTTGAAATCAACAAACATGATATGTGCATATTGTTATTGTCCATATGTGTGACTACAGCATGCAGTACTATGGATACATATTTCTCTGTACTTCCATGTACTTCAATTACAGGGATAGGGAAACTGATATGGATCCAGAGGCTTTCATCCTTAAACATGCTGGATGATGAAATATACTGATTTGTACTGCATTACAATAATTTATAACTTAAGCGTTAAGCAAATTTCCACAGGGAGGAGCCTCATTAATGGGATGTCTACACTGTGTCTCATTAATTTAAAAGCTGGGTTTTTTTGCAAATTACCTGTTTTGCATAACAGTTTCCTTCCCTCTTTTTTCTAAAATTGTTCAAGTGAGAAATGTAGGTGTAGTGGAGGTGCAGAGATTATGCAAGGTGAGCCTGTGATCGGAAGGTTGCCAATCGATTCCATGGACTGACTACTAATATGGGTGGAAAGGGTGAAACACACACACCTGTCTTCACCCTCATTTGTCCTACTCTGGGCCCTTGAGCAAGGCCCTTAACCCCCACCATCTGCTCCCCCAGGAACCCTAGATGTCAGTTCTCTGCTCCACAGAGGGCTGTGGTGGCTCGGTGCTCTCTGGTTGTGTCAGGAAGGACATCCGGTGTAACAACAATTGCCAAAGCTTCATGCGAGTTAGTTCACTGTGGTGCCCCCTGAAGAAGGGAACAGCTGAAAGAAGATACATGTTCAATATCTTATTCAAACTAATTACTTTCATCCTACATGATTTTTCATATCTTGCAAATTGCTTTTTCAATCATTCTGTTCCCTTTGAGCAACATAACAGGATTTATTTATGCTGCTCAAAATGTTAGCTTGCTGACAGCATGCAGCACGTTTGATGAAGGCCAATCAAGATTTGGTTTAGATAAAATGTTCTGCTGCAGATTTTATTCCTGGTAATTAAGCTATGTAACCTAATTAAGTTTCACTATTTTGATACAGAGCATTTTAATGTAGCTGTGCCATTTTATGTGACAAAAACAAAAGACACCTATATTTATAACACTGTAATGGCCACTGTTGGTTTAGGTTTTATTGTGTTTATTTTATTTTTTATGTGTTTTGTTGTGTTCAGTTTTCCACCATGTTTTTTATGTCTGCATATTATACTGTATCCATCCATACATCCATACATCCATTATCTTTACCCACTTCTTCCTTTTCGGATCAAGGGGGTCACTGGTGCCCTTATCCAGCAGTCACGGTGCAAGAGGTGGGGGACACTCTGGACATGTCTCGAGTCCATCACATGGACACAGAGACAAATGAGACAAACAACCATTCACTCTCTCACTCAAACCTAGAGACAATTTAGAGTTACCAACCAGTCTAACATACATGTTTTTGGTTTGTGCAAGGAAACCAGAGTACCCGGAAAAAACTTGTGCATGCACATACACACACACACACACACATTAAAATTTATGTTAAACTGTAAAGGGAAGTTATCACTCCTGTAAACAAACCTCAAGACTGAAAGTTAAATAATATGTGATAATAAAGAAAAATAAAATATGAAAGAACAGGGGATGAATGAGCACATCCTCAAGATACGTAGAGAACCATCAAGAAGAATAAAAAAAAATATTCAACAGAACAAAATAGGGGAAGGAGAAATAAATAATCATGAGCTGACAGACAATTGGAGAAGAGGTGAGGAATAGTTGGAAGTAACTTGGTGGGGATAAATAAACCAATGTGTAAAAGAGAAGAACTGATAGAAAAAAGAACAATGGAAACTGTCTGCAAAGGCAGTTTTACAGATGAAAATGGAAAATATGAGATCTAGAAAATGAAAAAAAAATGTAGAAGTGTAAATTAAATAGCATGGGAAGATAAAAATATATAAAATAGAAAAATAATAGGGAAAAAACAAGAGGTAAGAAAACTCAAGACAAGAAGATACAGAAGCAAAACAGAACAAACAACAACAACAACAAAAGGAAGAAATAGGAACAAAAATGAAAGGGAGAACGGACGATGAATACAAGATTGCTCAAAATGGCAAAAAGAGAACCAAGCGGAGGGGGAAGACGTTAAGATGAAAAAAAGGCAAGAAGCATGTGGAATGTGTAGGGTTGTAAATGTAAAAAATGGTAATGAATAGAAAATGGACAGAGAGAAAAAAGGAAGGGCAGGAAAAAAACTGAAGAAATAGATGGAGTAAATCGGGGGAAAAGAAGTGAGCAGAGAGCAGGAAAAATTAGCTGTCTGTTTCTATAGCTCTCATGGGAACCCCATTTTCTGTGCTGTCTAATTTAAATAAAAGGCTTTGGGATGAAACCTAAATGTATGTTTTTGTAAAGAGGGCACACAGTACTCCTTATTCCCAGTGGGCTCTTAAACCCAACATCACATAGTTCAGTGTTGTGTGGCACAGACAAAAACTCAGGTCTAGAGCTACAATGGCACCAACATGTGTCTGAATTCTTCTTGGTATGTGTGTAATATTTCTCTTTCATAAAGATAATCAAATTTGAACTTGAATTTGATATCTTCTGTAAATGTCAGAAAAAAACAAAACAGCTATGAATTTTTCTGCTGAAAAGGGTGTATATTTCCACTCATTTAATAATGTTTTGGATACATTCAAATATCACTGTGGTAACAGAATCTACACAGACAAATCCTCGGGGAGTCTCATGCATCATTCTTGATGTGCTGTACAGAAAACATTGAGTTTTCTACCATATAAAAATGGATCTTCTATTCTTTTATTCACTACCACCTACTGAAAATAACTTTCTGTAATCAGAAGGCAACAGTATCTTCTCACGTGGACAGAAAGGAATTTGCAGATCCACTGTCACCATTTAAACAAAAATAATCAGTTTGAGGGGTTCTGGTCAGGGTTTAGAGCTCATCCTTGCTTGTCCTGTTAGATCTCAGTGCTGCATTTGATGCAATCACAATATTCTAAAGGCAGTACAAAGTATCATCAAGAAGGTCCTGGGTTCAATACCTGTTTTGGACCTGGAGTCTTTATGTGTTGACTTTGCATGTTCCCATCGTTGACCACGGTATGTGGGTTTCATCTCACAGTCCAAAAAGATGCATGTTAGCCTTCAGGCTCAGGCCTCCATTCTAAAAAGATCTGTGATTTCAGTGGAATTTGCCTGGTTAAATAAAGGTTAATAATTGGAGAGTGGTGGTGCAGTGGTTAGAGAAAGCAAGCCTGTGATTGAAAGGTCCTCGGTTCGACCTCTTGGACCGACAACATCAAAATGTGGGTGAGAAAGGTGAAACGCCCACACCTGCCTCCACTCTAATTTTTCCCACTCTGGACCCCTGAGCAAGGCCCTTAACACCCACCATCTGCCCCCTGGCACCCTAGATATCAGCTCTCTGCTCCACACAGAGGGCTGTGGTAGCTCAGTGGTCTGTGGTTGTGTTAGGAAAGGCATCCGGCGTAAAAACTACGGTATTGCCAAGTCTGTGTGCAAGTTAGTTCGTTGCGGTGACTCCTGAAGAAGGGATCAGCCAAAAGAATAAAAAAATAAATACAAAATAAAAAGGTTAATAATAACAAAGGAGGCTTGAACACACTTTTGGAATTACCAGAGCTATTCTAAGATGGTTTAAACCATATTTAGAGTGCATCTCAGGGATACATGACATTCTTTTGAGAACAATTTAAGTTCACATTTGGACACAGAAAAATATTTGTTATAGAAAGTAATCTACATTAAACAAGAAAGGTCAACAGGTCATTGGTTTAAACTAATGTATTAAATCTGTTAGTTTCACACCATTCTCACTTTTATGCATCTGACTAAAACTTATCTTAATTAAACCAACAAAAACTGAAAGTTATGCACCATAACTCATGTTCCCTGAAGGAAGGGAACAAAGTGCAACATACTTGCTATGGGAATTGCGCCCCGCACGATTAACTGAAGGAATACATTCACGCCTTTTACGGCAGGGGGCGTCACCCCACGCCAGAGGTACCGCCTTTTAGGTACTTAAGCGACTGACGCCCCTCCAACTTTCTCCAAAATTGCACTTCACCGAGCTTTCAGCATTGAAAAGGGCCAGCTATGTTGCACCTCGTTCCCTTCCTTCAGGGAACATGAGTTATGGTGCATAACTTTCAGTTCCCTTTCAGTGTGGTCTCTCGGTGCAACATACTTGCTATGGGAACGTAATTCATTCACGCCCTTGAAATGCTCAGTAAAATGCCTGCTAGTGTGACCGTCTGCCTTTGACCAGTAGGCATCTCAAAGCTACTTTCTATTGTGTATTAGAAAGAACAGCCTGAGTGACATCACATGCAGTAACATCCAAACTGTAGTACTTTGCAAAAGTGTTTATTGAGCTCCAGTTCGCAGCAACGCAAATGTCTGCAACTGGCACGCCCTTGAACAATGACCAGGAAGTGGCCAAGTCCCTAGTTGAGTGAGCATGCACTCCAGGGGGCACTTGTTGACCTTTGCTACCGTACGCCCTTTTAATGGCCTCCGTCACCCAATGTGACAGGCGCAGTCTTGATAGGGCCTTTCCTGTAGCAGGTGCGGCAAAGCAGACAAACAGTTGGTTTGTTTCCCTCCATTCGGCTGTTCTCTGTATGTAAGTGCGTAAAGCTCTCACAGGGCAGAGAGCCTTTAGTCTCTCCTGTTCCTGATTAAGGACAAGGGCAGGTGGGAAGGAGAAGAGGTCAAAGTCTAGACTCCTATGGTTGAAGGTCAAGACCTTGGGAGTATAAGCGGGATTAGGTCTTAGGGTGACCTTTGACCCGTCAGGGGCGAATATGGTACATAACGGATGTACAGATAGAGCGTGGAGGTCACCCACGCGTTTCGCCAAGCAAAGAGCCAGTAGAAGAGCAGTTTTGCAAGATAGAAGATATATCTTAATCTCGCTCAGAGGCTCAAATGGCAGGTCGCAA
This sequence comes from Garcialebias charrua, assembly GCA_038048925.1. Classification (NCBI taxonomy): domain Eukaryota; kingdom Metazoa; phylum Chordata; class Actinopteri; order Cyprinodontiformes; family Rivulidae; genus Garcialebias; species Garcialebias charrua. Next base: position 11,734 of record JBBPBX010069568.1, read on the forward strand.
AGAGCCCCCAAGACCAGGCCAAGATCCCAACCAGGGGTCAAGGTCCTGCTGGGTGGCTTGGTTCGAAGCACACCTTTCATATATCTCATTATGATTGGATGTGCTCCAGGAGTCCTATGTCCCCAGCCCTCGTGACAAGCAGAGATAGCTGCAAGGAACACTTTAATCGTTGAATAAGAACGACCCTTTTCCAGTAAATCCTGAAGGAAAGTTAGAAGTTGAGCCAAGTCGCAAGCATAAGAAATGATATTTCTTTCTGAGCACCAGGCTTCGAAGATGCGCCACTTCTGTGCGTATAGGGACTGTGTTGACCCGACACGGGCATTTTGTATGGTTTTCACCACATTCTCTGGTAGGCCCGAAGCCATCAGCCTGTCCTTTTCAGCTAACAGGCTGGAATTAATTCCAGTTCCTGGCGTAAGCGGCTGGACTGCAACTTCCTGTGTGAGCCTTTGAGGGTCAACCAGGTTGGGGAGGGGGCCTCCACGTTGATGTGTTAACAGACTGCACTGATCGAGTCTCCTCGAAGACAGATGAAGTCTATTAATTTTATTAGATTGAGTTGGAACAGGAAATCTATTATTACCCTCCAAAATAGGATTTATTGGATTGAGGGGCTGCTGTTTTTGTAAACGAGCAGATCTCTTAACTCCAAAAGGTGTCTCACCCAGTGGGATACTGTTGTGTGGGAGCAAATCTGATGTAGCTTTGTGAGGAAAGTCACATGTTGCTCTTTTAGCGCTCGAGCGTTACATGTCCTTCATGAATAATAAAGGGGCAGCTGTAACGTGTGAACGTGGAGATGGTCCTTTGTGACCGGCAGACTTAAGATCATTTGTTGATAAGGAGCCCAGTTTCCTTTCGAAATCAGGAAGAAAAATCTGGTTAGACTCCGATCCGTTTACACACACAGTAACGTGATCACAGCCACTGTTTTGAGGGTGTGAAATTTGTGTCCGCCTTGGGGCATCCGACGTGCTCTCCTGTGGTGCAAACATGTCACGTGTTCGTCTGGTTAGTGTATTGGCCGGTCCCTTGTTCACAATGGAGCGGGGGCTGGAACACGTGCCACGTGCGTCCATCACAGTGTGGTACGCAGGGGCCACTGTCAGGGACAGACACAGACTGCAGCGCATTGTGCGCTCTGCTGAGAAGGTAATCGGCTGTAGTCTCCCATCTCTCCATGACCTGTACGTCTCCAGGACTGTGAGGCGAGCAGGTCGGATCACAGCTGACCCTTCTCACCCTGCATACGGTCTGTTCGAACCACTCCCCTCAGGCAGGAGGCTTCGGTCAATTGGGACCAGAACCTCCCGCCATAAAAACAGTTTCTTCCCCTCTGCTGTCAGACTCTTGAACACTCATAACCATGCTACCTCATAACTTGCCTTGGTCGCTGTATTTTGTATTTGTTCTTTGTATTTTGATTGGGAATCACTGTATCACTGTATTTTGATTGCACCACTCTAATTGCGCTGTTTCTTAGTAGTTTTTGTTCACTGAATATTGTATTGATTGTATTGATGTTTTATGGTTTATGTTTTTTGTGTCTTATGTTTTTATATTTTATGCACCGTTATGCCGAAGCAAATTCCTAGTCTGTGAATCCTGTTCATTGACAATGGCGATAATAAACTGAATCTGAATCTGAATCTCTCTCACCTGTCGTCGCGAAAGGTGGAGGGTCTGTTCGCAGACGCTTCTGGGTCTGTCTTCTGGAGACAGGTCCTGAGGCACCCTGCTGGGGCTTAATAAATAGACTGACACACCATGAGCCGTGAGGGAGGAGGATGTGGGCCCCCCCTTTATGACGGCTGACAGGCCAGGGAGGCCCGTACTGTTGACATTAATTGTGTTGGTGTGTTTTTTTTTTTGATCGTCAATAAAACAGGGATGTGCTGTTTTATGAGTTTTATTCGTGCTTATGTGCAACGACACACATGATTTGATGTCATTCACAGCAGGGAGAACATGGTTTGTGCATGCAACAGAATTATCAGCCATTTGTACTTTGCTACAAATAAAGTCTGAACAGGGTGCGAACATTCCCGTTACCACGTGGGCGGGAGGTCGTATAAAATGTAAATGTGGACCTGGTTCATCAGGCACGTTTTTGACAAGTGTCCCGGTTCGCCGAGGAGGCCCTATGCCTGCTTGCTTGGCGTGGGACAAACCTGTTTTTGCTCCATGCGTGCTCGGAGCGAGGTTGGCTCGGCGGGGGTCTCTGCCGAGGTTCTTCCTCGTATGCTAGCTGCTTCTGCGGTGGCGCACGCATCGTCGAGCGGTGCCGCGGCTGTGCAGGTCTGCCTCCAGCAGGCTCCCTGGGGGGGGGGCGAAACTCCGACGGGGAATGCCCACCCTGAGAGCTTCAGCCTGCCTGCGCCTTTGGTCCAGTTTGGTCTGGATTCGCTCCAAAGTCTGACCAAATAACCCCTCCGTCTCTATTGAGTGGTGGAGAAAAGGCACCTTTTGTCACTCCGGTAAATCCGTCAGCATCATCCACAGGTGGCGGATCGCGATGACCACTTCCGCCATACCTCTGCTCTAAGCTACAGCAGCTGTCCCCAACGTACGGAGAACAAAGTCTGTTGCTCTACGAGCTTCATCCAGTAAGTCGGCAGCAGCTTGCTTATCCGAGGTTACCTGCAGTTGTTGGAGTTTTTCCGCAAGGTAAGCCTGCATCATCACTGACGCGTTCATGGCGCGCGCCACGAGACCTTGGGCTCTGTAGCACTTCTCGAGAAGCGACGCTAAGGCTCTGCAAGCTTTTCTGGGGAGAGTCGGTTTCGTTCCGGATGACTTGAGAGCTAGGTGGGACGCCAGTGTGTCCTCAATCTGAGAAGCGTTGGCCATTCCCGTCTCATCCATGCCTTCCACGTCGAGGAACTGTGAGAGAGGAAGGAACATGGGCACTCGTGGCTGAGGCCATGTGCGGGTCAGTTCCGTGAGGAAGTCCGGGAACACGGGCATCCTTTGCCTCGTTGCTGCCTGCTGTTTTGAACAAAAATAGTTCACCGCCAGCCTCGTGACCTGTTGGCGAGGTGGAGGCAGAGGCCAGGGAATGTTCAGCGCGTCCGTTGCTCTGTGGCACAGGTCGAACAGGGCAGGGATGGAGAAGTCGGTTTCAGGGAGCACAGGTACCGGGGTCCTGGAGAGGTCCTCTCCCGGATCCTCGATTTCGAGTTCTGGTTCCTCCGCTGAAAATTTGCCCGAGGCTGAGATGGAGATCTCGTCTTCGTTCATCATGCCTCTTGTGTCGAACTCGACTGTTAGGTACACCGTGGAAGTGAGCGGGTCAGGGCTGTCGCACCATTCGACAGGCGTGCTGTCGTGTAGAGCCATGTTTTCAAGCTCCGGGGTCGGAGTGAGGGTCTCCGTTGTGTCTGGGTCCTGTGGACCAGCTGAGCTTCCCATGACCTTAGCCACGAGGTCCACCCGCTGCCGTAGCACCGCATCCAGCATCTGGCTGCAGTGTGGGCAAGAATCAGGCACGTCCAGAGCTTGTCTTGCATGAGATGTACCCAAGCAGACTGGACAGGCCTCATGGGTGTCCGTTACTGTGAGGGAAAATCCACAGCCACTGGGGCAGGCGCGCGAGGTTGGGCTCGCCGTCCCGTCGGCTTTCCTTTGAAGTTTTGTCATTCGCTTTCCTTTCTCCGGAGGCATGTCCGAGATAAGGCGAGCGAGTCCTTCCAGAATCCTTTTTCTTCTTTGTCCAAGTGTCTCCTCCGTCGTGTCGCTTTCGCTGGCTAGCCCGCTAGTATGTTAGCCGGGGTAGCGGTTGTGGCGTAGTTATAACGCCGTTGAGCGAAGCAACCTGTGGAGAGAGAAGAAAAACTTTGAGGTTATAGAAATGTGCTGGACTAACTTTCGCTAGTCCAGCAGTACGCAGGGAAAAATTCTCTGTGCGCTCTATGCAGGGAGCGAGCTCACCTCAGGTTGAGTGATGGAGCAGCATAGAAGTCCCACGAAGAGAGGTAGTTCAGGTTTTGCAAGGTGAAGGGCAAAAAAGAGAAAGTTGGAGGGGCGTCAGTTGCTTAAGTACCTAAAGGGCGGTACCTCTGGCGCAGGGTGACGCCCCCTGCCGTAAAAGGCTTGAATGTATTCCTTCAGGTAATCGCACGGGGGCGCAATTCCCATAGCAAGTATGTTGCACCGAGAGACCAACTGAAAGGGAACTCCAATGAGTCTCAGGAAGAATGGAAAAAATAGGGATTTGCATGTGAGTTCAGGTCATATAATTGTATGTAATGACATTTGTTGCTAAGTGGATAGAGCACAGAGGCGTAGCCAGAATTTCATGATGGGCGGCTCGTTTAAAAGAAATCTGGACCTTTTCAGACAAGCATGCCGATAACTCAGTGAGAAGAGCGTTGGCTTGCCGTTTCGAACCTTATGGGTTCAATTCCCACATGGGACAATGTTTTTTTTTTTATTTTTTATTCATTCCAGATTAAAAAAACACAAGAAAACTATTTACAAAACAACAAGAAATAAAGCATAAAGTTTTTTTAATCTGGAATGAATAAATAATCCAAAAAAAAAAGTCATACCTTGTGGGAATCGAACCCACGAGGTCTAGATAAGGTTAGGAGCAGCTAACAGCGCAATGCGTTACCCAGTGAGCCACCAGGACATGTGTATTTTTGAGCTCCACATTTATTATAAAGAAAACCACCCCTCATAGAATGACTACTTGGGACTTCATAGGCCAAGTAATGCGTTTCCAATGAGCTACCAGGACATGTCTATATTTTAAGGTCCACATTTATAAACAAACAAACCGCCCCTCATAGAATGACTAGATGGGACTTCATAGGCAAAGTGGGCGGTTCGTTCGAACCGGGCGAACCGCCCCTGGCTACGCGCTTGGAGCAGTTGTCCTACAATGGGAGAGTTGGGGGTTTGATTCCACCAGCAGTCACTTGTGGAAGTTCCCCTGGGCATGACACTGAAACCCAAATTGCCTCTGATGTGTGTCTCATTGGTGTATGAATGTGACAAAGCTCTGATTAGTCTCTACAGATTCAGATTATCTTTGCAGAGATGTAGGAGAGTGCTGTATGAATGTGTGTGTGGAGGTAAATGAGGGCACATATTGTGTTGTAAGGAGCTTTGAGTATCTTGACTAGAAAGACAAGCACTGTATAAATACAAACACAGCACCTAATTTTAGCTTTATAGCTTGGAACCCTGCATTGTTCTACTTGAAATGACAAAGTTCTTTGGATGAGCAGGAAAATGTCTTAATAACAGCAAGAAAACAAGTTGAGTTGCCTCTTGTTGATTATTAGGATTTGCCATGTCCTGGACAACTGAGCAACTACACCACCATATTTCAACCACGGAACTTTAGCATAGTGACTAGTTCTCTTACACTGTACCCAGATGTCTGTCCTTGATATCTCCTGCTGTGAGAAGTCTTCTACAGCCACAGCAATAAGTGCAGTCTTCATCTACTCATGCACCTTTCATTTAAACATTTTATGAACATTAGCCAGTGTTTAAACCTAATGATTAGGAGTCATCCAGGTACAAAGTTAGTTTGGCTGTAATGACTAACCTGTCTCACAGCGGCGTCCTGTAAATCCTGAGGGACATACACATGTATTTGGAGACACACAGGTCCCTCCACTTCGACATCCCTCCTCACAGTAGGCTGGGAAAACAAAGTGAAAACAAAGTTTGTTTACTGTCCTGTACCTAGTATACAACATATAATAGAATAGTATAACAATAGTTTTGCTTACAGCAGTAGCATAAAAATGATTTGAAAGTGTGCCATTTAGGATTTTGCAATGGCATTCCAAGGTGCAAAGTGGTTTCCTCAGCTGTTTTACAAAAGAAGCTTGAAAAATGAATATGGAGACGTTTTCTTTGTTGTTCACATGAGCTTAGAAATTTTTAACTTTGAACCCTGGCTCAAAACATTAATTTGTTCTTGGGTTTGTTTTACTTTTTTACTTCTTTCATGTTTAGGAATACTTTTTTCCTTCCATTTCATTTTAATAGATAACAACTGGTGGACAAATATAAAACTATCAAAATAAACACAATTAAAGTTGATAAACACTTTTATGAAAGAAATATGACAAATGAGACAAACAGCCACTCACACTCTGAACCACACCAAGAAATTGTTTAGAGTTACCCATCAGCATAGCACAAATGGCTTTGGTGTGGGAGGAAACAGGAGTGCTCAGAGAAAACCCAGGAATGCACAGAGAGAACATGAAAACTCCACCCAGAAAGGCCACCATCCAGGATTCGATTTGGCAACATTCTGGCTGAGAGGAGACAGCTCTACCCACTGATCAACCAGATTGCAAGGGAACAGTACGAATTAGATGTGCTATAACACAGCTTCTGATTGGACAGGTATGTTACATTTAGATGGCTAAGGCAACATTATTTTTAAGCAAGTCTCCACATGATTTTATCTCTGATTTTAGTTGATATCATCATTGTTTTTAATTGATTTTATTATTGTATCTCTTGTTTTGATTTTAGTTGCACTTTGTAGCACTTTGAGATTTTTGTTAATGAAATGTATGTTACAAAATAAATTCATTATTATTATTATTATTATTATTTGAAGTTCACTGCTGGAATAGTGATGAATGCAGCTGTACAACAAAAACCTTGGAGTCTCGATTTGTATAATTCCCCTGAGATGGACATTAAGTCGGTTCTTTAAAAGGTTACATTTATCTACAAATGGGCATTTGTAGAAACAAATAAATAAATACACTGACAGATTCTTACACAGCAAAAAACTTAGATTTTTGCACGAGCTCTGGAAAAACAAGGAAAATAAAGCTTATGTTAAAACTGTGGTTCCCAACCCTGGTCCTTGAGGAACACCATCCTGACTGCATGTATAAGTTGTTTCTCTGCTCCAGCACACCTGGTTCAGCGGCTTAATTATTTCCTTAAGTTAGGCAGAAGCCTGTTAATCACATTTTCATTCAAATCAAGTGAGTTGGGAGCAGAGAAACGACAAACGTGAGATGGTGTTCCTCAGGGACCAGGGTTGGGAACCATTGCGTTAAAAAATAGTGACCTCAAAGTGTTCTTTTATCAAAGCATAT